>JAOXNZ010000091.1:27860702-27871124 GCA_028566095.1 Kryptolebias brasiliensis
AACCTCTCCTGTGCTGTGGGACAACGTGGACTGGACCCCTGCAATGCTGTGGGACAACGAGGACTGGACAACCCACAGCTGCAGTGAAACTATCAGAGAAACTCTCTAACCATTTCCATAAGCCATCAGGAAAAAAAGAAAACTTTGGCATCTGCAGGGTCTGGACTTATTGCTAACAATGACTGACTTCTGCTCTGAACCCGGGAGTTGGTTCTGATGCAAATCTAAACAGGTTCTTAATACTGTGAATTAAAGAGACACCAAATTCTTCCTGATGATGAAGACGTTAGTGAAGCTGACTGGTTGATGCTGCTCTGGGTGCTCAGGTTGACTCTGGACAGTAGTCATGGACAGAGTATGAAGGTTTACCAGTAAGACAATATTCACATTTAAAGGTGAGCAAAAACTTCCACAAATGTACAAACACCCCTCCAAGGAAAAGGAGGGAAAAAAATATTTCAGTGAAAAGTAGAAACAAAAAAATACCCAACTGATGACACGTTTACAGACTTGATATAATTTTATACAAATGTTACATAAAACTGTGCAGAACAGGTTTTACACAAGTGAATAAATCTAAAGCCAAGTGTCAGAGGCACAATGTGTCCATGATCCCCTCGTCTGATCCTGCTAACATCACAAACCAGAGATGTTTTCAACACCCAAAATTAGGAGTCACTTTCTTCATTTTCATGTTTACAACCAGCCACAAGAATCTGTACTTTAGTTATTAGTATTTTGTTGTATAATGGAGCCGGCCAGGGGAAGTATATTGAATTACTGTGCACGTAATGGATGATTTAGATGCAGCAGTTGCCTGAATTGGTGTTGTGGTGTAAATACTGGGTTAGAGAAAGAACCAGAACTGCTTCAGTTTGGTTTTTTTTTGAAAATCAAGGCGTGTCCTGCATCAGTAGTTCTTAGATCTGACCTTTAAACACCCCGCCTCAGAAAACAAAACCCCACAATAGCAGCATCTCTGCCCCTTAGCTTCCCAATACAACGAGGAGAAACATGAAGAGAATAAAAAAATATAAACATTCAAAGCAAGCACCACTGCAAAGCCTCTCCAATAAGTGCAACAGCCATTTCAAGTTCCAGGAAAGAGATAATGGTTTACCGAAGTGGAACACTGCCATGTACCGCGCTGATCTGGGAGAGACGGGAGGGACCAGAACGTCCAGAACGGCCCCAGCAGTCATTTACAAAAGCACATAGAAAAATAAATATGTACAAAATAAAGGTGATGGAGGATTAACAAAAGGACATGGCTCAGAGTTTACAGGAACCTGAACCAGATCCCTGTCTGTTCAGCACTGAATACTGAATCGACTGAAAAGGGCTTTAGCTTTCTGTGCTTTTAGCAAAATAAGGGATTCATTGGTTTTTCAGCATGGTGCTGGGTCAGCTGGTGCTCTCAGATTCAGATCACTCTATAGGTCAGGAAGTCTCGCAGGGGTGTAGGAATGGCCAAAGCCTCCACCTGCTGGGTGGTTAGCACCCTCCGCAGAGACATCCTGCACATGTGCTGTAGGCTGGCGATGCTTCGAGGACACTCCCAGAAGTGCACGTTACCATCACGAGTTCTGAAAAAACAAAATGAAAGGAGGATGAGTCAAAAAGCCAGGAGAGTGAGACCAAACAGTGAGAGCTGCTCATTACTTACCCAGCAGCAAGGACACTTCCTTCAACAGAGAAGGCACAGCAGAGACCATTAGGCAGAGAGGCGACTGCCTGAGGAGCCCTTTCCTCAATACTCCAGAACCGAACCAGCCTGAGCAGGAGAACAAAGCAAGAACATGAGTGTTTATTTAACCTGCAGGCCTTTCTATTGACAGTGTAGGAATAAAACATTTATCTCAATCAGTTGTCACAATGATTATGTTTAGTAGCAAAATCTGAAATAAAATGTTTAAATATTGTTAGTTTGTGTGGCGCTCGTGTCCTATCTGACTCACTGGCAGAGACGTTCAGATGCTCAATCTGTTCTGTTCTTGAAAGGTATTTTTTCTCAGAAGTTGGGCGGTGTTTATAGCTCCATCAACACAAGTTAAACTGGCATTCACCGAGGTTATGATTGTTTCCTAGAAGTTAGGGCTGGGTGGTTCAACCCGCTACAGAGAATCTGAAAATAGCAACAGTACAGCTTTCAACACCGTCCTGAAAAACTCCGCTGTGAATTTAGTTCCACCTGTTTATGAGCAGGGTTAATAGTGCAAAGAAAGCCACTTCCTTTGCTCCCAGCTTCTTCTAATGAAAGTTCTTCCCAACAACAAAAAGAGTTTATGAAAGGATGAATAAATATATTAAAGTCCATTTTTCCACAAAGGAAAGTGGAGCTTCTGTCTCACCTGAACTCTGTGACAAACAGGTTACAGGGCAAATTTACAATGTAGAGATGTGAAAGTTATAATATTTTAAGAAATAATAATAACATGAATTCAGTGCATTTATTTATAAATTATAAAACTCTGAAGCAAGCAGTTAAATGAAGATATATTGAATCCACTCTGGAGAAATTCAGTTTAATCTGAACCACCAGGTCGATGAGCTAACAGCTTATAATTGGGGGAAAGAAAGTGGATCTCTGTCGTCTTAAAACAACTCCAATCTCAAAAATGTCACAGCAGTTCGTGCTAATGCTATTTTATAAACCTTTACACTGCTGTCAACTTCATATTATACTGTTGTTCTGGCTGAAATGTAATATTCCTGCAGGAAGTGCCCCAGTAACAACAGCGAGCTTCTGCTGATATTAGCTCTTAGAAATAACTGCTGCATTCAAGGTTAAAGCCGTGTAAAGTGAAACTAATGGTGACGTTAAAGTTATAAAATGTGTTCACTGTGAAATCTTTGAGATTGGAGATGTTGTAGGATGTAAAAACACACAACCGCTTTTCATTTTTACTGTCCTACAGCAGAGGTGAGTCGACCCGTCATCAGTGTTTCCATTTTTTGTGAAAAAGCTCTATTGCCAGCGCTTCACCCCAAACAGGTGTAGCTTTATGTTGTTTTTTGTTTTCCCTAGAGGAACAGACCTTTTTCAGAAACTTGTAGATGATGAGTTAGCTCATTTCTCCTGTACCATAGCAGACAGTTTAGAAACCTTTACAGGATCACCATCACTTTCACATTACCACATTATTACATTACTGCACAGCCTGGGGGCACTTCCTGCAGGAATATCATCTTAGTTCTGTCTGAATCAATGTGAAATGTGAGACTCATGGAGGTGTAAAGGATTACATAAAATGCTATAAAACCTTTAAGACAAACACTCCACTTTAGTCTTGCTCCCCTCCGATTAGAAGTTATCTCGTCAATCCAGTCTCCAAAGTAGATTCAAATATCTTAATTTAATGGCTTTTCTCTAAACTTTATATTTTACAGATTTCAAATATTATTAATTTCACACCCCTACAGTATAATGTTAGCTTCATGGACGCTAAAACTAAAATGAATGTAAACGGTTTTAAACTGCAGTGTAGAGCAAAATATTTTGTTTCTTTTAGGTTTAAGAGATTCTTTGCTCCGAATTTTATTGGAAGTGTGATTATGTGTGCATCAAGATGCTTTAGAATTGCATTGCAGCCCTCTGAAGCGTAACTGAATTGTGAGGTGTCTAAAGATTCCTACCCTTGCTATCCATCCTTACTCACTCAAATCATTTTTCCTTTTTATTTGTTGGAAAAGTTGTTCCAGGCAAAGGTGCTTTGAAAAACTTTTATTCAGACAATCACAGCCTTGATCTACAGCTGGAAAGAAGTGGAAAAAAAAAGTGAAAACACAACACTTATTGGTGTTCCAGGAGCACCCATCCATTCACCATAACGTGGAACCATTTACCCCACAGCAACTAGAAAATCTTCAGGGTCTTAAGGGGTTGTGTTTCCAAGAATAAACAACTGATTTGTTCATTCCTAATCAAGAGCCAGTGGGGATTTGTCGAAGTGAAGAAAAGAGGAAGAAAGAAAACTGTGCATCTAAAAAAACACTGTTAAGTATTTAGTTATGTTACTGTTGTTACTCTGACTGATGTGATTCAGCCTCCTACCTGTCATCTGTAATACTGGCGATGTGGCGGCCATCAGGGCAGAAACTCACCGAGCGAACCCAGCGGTCGTTTGCCCCTCCAGCAAAAATGGGTGAAGGAGGGGGGAAGAGATGGCTGCAGAGAGAGGGGACAGCAGGTCAGTAAGAGCATCAGAGGAAGGTCACTGTGTTCTGCTTGTTTTTACTCTGGGCTCTTCAGCAGCAGCTGCTTCTGATCCGTTCTGGGTTGTCTGAGTTTGTTGAAAGGCACCGTGACTCTTCTGTGTCAGTAAGTGTTCTGACTGCTGCTGTGTCACCAAATGAAAAGCCTTTAACCAGCTGATACTTTCCTTTTCAGAAGGTGCCACTCTGACTAATGTGGATGTTGTGGCTAATAATCGTCTTTGGATCAGCTGGAATATTGTGACTTTACATTGGTGAAAACTAAACTCACTGATACAAGGAGCCATGTTCCTGTTTCATATTCTGTCCATTAATCTCATTCTGTGGGAAATCATTTATTTTTTCCATTGGCCCAAAGGAAGAAAATGCATTATTGTGGTCCATGATTTAGCCAAATTTAACATTTAATATTAGACTCAGACAACTGACACAGAGCAGTGAAGTGGTGGTAAAATACCTGCGGTGGGCTGTAGAAGCATTCAGCCCCAAAGGTATTATTTTTTGTTGTTTTTAAGTTATAAATCTACACAAAACACTGCAGATTATTATTAAACATAAATAATGTTTAGAAAGTATAAAACTGAGGAAGTGGTGCATGCACATCTATTCACCGCCTTTGCTTTTAATCCCCAAATATTACCTCCACAAGTAACATAATTAGTTCAGTAAGATCCACATGTGAGCGATTTAAGTGTCAAATAATCCGTCTCTGCTGATGAAAAACATCCTATGATGTTGCCACCACCATGCTTCACTGTTGGAATGGTGTTCTCAGCATGATGAGAGGTGGTCGATGTGCCTCAGACATGGTGTCTTTCATGTTTGTCCTTCCACATTTGAAGAAGAAACGCCAAACTGTCTGTCTCATTATCTCTGGCACCAAAGGCGAAAAGCAGTGTTTTTGCCTGTCTATGTGTGTGTGTGTGTGTGTGTGTGTGTGTGTGTGTGTGTGTGTTTGTCTGTCTGTAGCGTTAGCAAGTAATGTCATATGGACCACTGGTTGGATTTGAAAATAATCGCTGGATGTATGTCTACAACTGATCATCAAGTTAAAAATGGCAACCACATCTAACTGACATTAGGACACACCAAAATAGCTTCAACTCTGTGAATTTCACTGATTTTGAGCTAAAATGTGGTGTGGTAGTAGCTGAGATGGATCCCTAACATATTCTCCAAGTGCCAACACATTTTGCAAGATCTGACAACATGGGATTTACAAGTTCTGACAAGTGGTCCAATGAACAGATCCTCCCATCTACCAGCTCCATAAGGGTGGTCTTTGACCTCCTAGATGTTTCTCTGATTCATGCCCTCCTTATCTAGTTCATGAGTTATGGTGACCAAAACCTCTCCTGGCAGGTTTTCCACTTCCTAATAACAGATTTAATGGAGCTCTATGGGATGTTCCGGGTTCGGGGATATTTTTCTTTATAACTCAACCCTGATCTGTACTTCTCCACAGCTTTGTCTCTGACCTGTGGGGAGAGTTCCTTGGTCTTCATGATGTCTCTTGCTGGGTGGTAGACCTTACTACTTAGAGGTGTTGAACTGCTGTTGGTTCTGGAGGCTAACAGAACAGGTGGATCATCTGACTCTTAGATCGCTCACAGGTGGATCTTATTTAACTAATTATGTGGTTTCTGGAGGTAAAGGCAGGAGCTTCAAAGCAAAGGGGGTGAATACATATGCACCCACCTCTTTCAGCTTTATATTTTTAAGAATTATTTAAACCATGTTTTCTCTCCATTCAACTTCATTAATTTTGAATATTTTGTGTAGATTTATTACTTATAATCAAATAAAAAAAACTATTTAAATGACAGGTTGTGAGGAAACATATTTTTTCAATCCACTCTTAAGGCCTTAATGTTATTTTCTTACCCCAGCTCCAGAAGGATTGTGGCCTTGTGGTGGTCCCACACAATCACTCTAGTATCATATGAGGCGGTGGCCAACAGCGCGCCATCTGGTGAAAATTCACAGGACACCACATCATTGTGGTGTCCTTCCAGCTTCCGTATTAACGTGTACTTATCCATGTTCCACAGTAACACCTGCAAGTTGAAGAAAAGAACTGTTATAGTTCACGAAACGACTCAGATAGCAGATGGATGTACCATTCTATATTTATTATCTAGACAAAATGAACTTAAATTAAAAGGAATTACAAAATAATTAAAGAGGTAATCTCAAGGTATGCTCAGTGTCACTATAATGCTGTGTAACTCTAAAATGGACAAAAACAAACAAAAAAAACAACAACAAAGAACATGCTATACAACCAGCAAGACTACTTTCATTATTATTAAAATTAAATATATCTAAACTAATTATCAAAAGCAAATTTACAATATCCTATTTGGATTTATACATGTTTTAACAGAAATGTACTTTAGGAATACTAGTAATTTAACAAAACAAGTGAACAAAACAATAGAGAGAAAACAAGTAGTAACTTAAAATAACAAAATTACTCCACTGGTTTCCCCTTTCAGAGTTTTAGTTCAGTGTGTTTACAAAAGGCTCACATCTCCAGCAGAAGCCTACGGAGAGAGACAGATACTGCAAGAGAAAAGCATATTTTATGGCCAAAGGTCTCACACCCCTGGCAAAGCACACAAGTACACACACAGACACACGCACACACATGTAAACATACTAATAAAATAGTAATTGTCTGTAGAAAAGTTTTTTCTTTTAATATTAAACTGTGGCCTGAACTTTAATAATGTAGTTAAATAGTTAATCATTGTTTGCAGCTAATGAGAGGATTCAGTTCTTTTTAAACTAGTATTTTCTCTTTTACTTGCTTTACAGTTTAAAGTACAAGCCAGCAAACTGTCTCTGAGTTCACGAGATGAAAATTTGTCATCACGTCTGTGCTGATAAAAGACTACACATTGACTGCAAAGTACACAAGAACAGCAGATTGAAAATAATCCTACACGAGGAACTTTTGTCATAAAGTTTGTTTTAGCCCTAAGGGTGTAACGGTACATGGATTTATACCAAACTGTCACAGTAGAGACGTTGACAGTCAGATAATCATGTGTGTTATCTACTGGGTATTCATTTTTTGACTTAGACATTATATCAATACTTCAGTAAGCCTTTCAGGGGTGTGTCACACATTGTTCTGCACAAACATAATGTTGGTCCCAATATGTGTTGGTTCAGATCAGATTACCATAAACATTAGCATCACCACCCCATCATGCACCTGACCAGTCTATCTGCCAATGTTCGGAATTTCTGAAACAAGTTGGGCAATTTATTTTTTTTGTTTGTTTTTATTGTGCCTGGCTTACAATACAGTTTTGCAAGCCATGCATGCGAAAATAGGCCATGATTTTCAAAAACTTGCCAAGCAAAACTTAGTGTCACGGCTCACTGGCTATCACGCTGGCAGGTTCAGAAACACAAGTAGAAACTGAAAGACCTGCTGATTCAAATCAGCTGCATGGAAAACTTTCCTGGTTATGACCTGCAGAAGCAGTGAGGAGACATGGGAGGTGCTGTATGGCAAGCAGATGGGTCAAATAATAAATGCTTTGAATATTTACGGCAGGCCATTTGTGTTTTTACTTAAAATCCCTGATATCAAGCATTTTCACATTGGCACTCAGCTGATTGAGAAATTAGCTGTGAGTATTTCACATTTATTTATTTACATTGGGAGATATTCAGGGTTTTGTTTGGCACATGGCCTGAAGGGCACTGTTTACAGTTCAGATTGGATGGAAAAGGACAGTACAATGTGATTTTATTTTTATTTTATAGTGAAGGTATCAGCTGATAAGTCCTATATAAGTCCATGACATGCTACTTTAGATGCTCCCTACTAGCAAGTGTGGTTTGTTTTTCTGCTTCTGAGAGTTAGCCTCCTGTTGTGCTGAAGCCATATCAAACAGCAGTTTAGGCGTACCGTTACACCCCTAGTTAATAATATTAATCTAAAATCTGAAAGTTGCTGTAGAAAGTGCTGGACGCTGCTGGCTTATGTTGTCAGAAGGGAGTGGAGGGTTAGTTGTTAAAACTGTGGCCCAACTGTGTTTCATTACTTGCCACTGGCAGCATGACTGCATTTTATGCTACAAGAAAAATGGTTAAACTTAGTGACAGAGATGGGACCTGGAGCTAAGACAGAGGTGGGGGTGGAGTATTTTACCACCAGTTTAATGACATTAATGCATTTTGAAACTAAACTGGATAAAAATAAATAGAGGAACTGCAACAGCAGAGGTAGACAGACATGGAGCAGCACCTACGTACAGATTGACCTTGCGGGTCAGGTGCCAGGCTGACCCTGGCCAGGCCTTTGGGCATGTGCACTGTGCGTCCATGGTTTACACCGGCTGCTCAAAATGTCAGCGCGGCGCTCCTTTCAAAACCAATCACACACTGAGCTCTGCCACCACCTGCGACAGGGAGAGCAAGACACACAGTGTAGGGACACAGAACCTAACAGAACTACCACCATGTACACACTCAGTCTGATCTACATCTAACACCACAAACAAAATCAATTAATGGTGGTTCATATCCAGATACATGTCGGCCTTAAGGGCTGAACAATCATGGAAATTAAGTCAACATGTCAGTTAAGTACAGAAAATCTAAAGCAGCTATTATTTTACTTTGAATTTACGTACATTTGTTTTAAACATTTCCCTGCAGTTAATAAGTTTGATACAAAGTACCTTAAAAATGTGGTATTAAACCATTGACCTGAAGTACCTGTGTGCTCTGACACTTAAAAACACAGGTAAAATGTGTTTTCACAGCAAAAAGAACCAAACAGAAGCTAGATGCAGATAAACCATGACACTGAGCAGTTGGTTTCTTGGTGAAAATGAGAGGGCAAGAAAGGAGGACACTTTTACAATTTGAAGGCCGATTGAGCATCATTGTAACAAGCAACTGCACAAAAGTTTCTAGCAAACTCTTCACAAGAAACAATGAAACAAAAAAGTCAAAGAAAACTTGAATACATACTGCTTTGCCTGCACCAACTGAGCATAAGATGGAGGAGTCGGGGGAGAAGGCGCTGCAGTAGACCCAGTTCTGATGTCCTCGTAAAACCTTCACCATGTTACCTACAAGACATAACGTTTTATTTCAAAAACTACACATCTCTCATACAGAAGTTTGTAAGATAAAATCAGATCAGACTTTGGTCTTGTTAATATAAATGACAAAGTATAAAAGACATTACAAGATACACGCTGTCAGTTAAATGACTTTTGTCCTTGAAGATGAAACCAGAGGGGTTGATCTAAATCAGGGGTCTGCAGATAACAACCGACTCGTGATTGTAAAGGCTGCTGACCCCTGACTTAGGTTAAGTCTTTTACTGTAGTCCTCCATTTATAAAACTCTCCTAAACAAGAAACAACCATGTAGAGTGAATTCATGTGGACTTTCAACAGTTTTATATGTTAAAACTCCCAAACAGGTTGAAATGTTAGCTCTCCATTAAAGGCATGCAGTTACCATCATCTTTGAGGTCCCACACACGAAGGGTCTTATCTCTTGATGCAGACACCAACATGAGGCTGCCATCGGGAGCAAAGGTCAAATCTCTCACAACATCAGTATGGTCCATCAGATTCAGCAACAGTTTTCCTGCAGCAAGTCATCAGAGCAGAGAGGTCAAATGAAAAACTGGTGACTCAGTGATTTACGTTTCATGGTGGAATGGCACTTTGTTTGGCAGAGCCCCTAAACTGCTGTTATAATTTAAAAATATAAAGAGAAACAAGCAACAGTCGGGAACAGAAAACAATTTACTTACAGGTTTTAGTAGGCGCGCCCATATTTAACCCAGTGTGAAGGTTAACACAGGACAAAATTTGAAAATTTGCAAAGAATATGTTAACACTTGTGATTGGAGGGGAGGGGGTGTGCTCTTCAAATGAGATATGAACATTTTACAGGAAGAATGGGAGCTTAGACACAAACTTTGAATAGAGCTGCACTAACACCAGTATTACCAGGTATCACTTGGTGGCAGTAATGCACCAAAATGTTGTCTGTTAAATACTAATAAACACCAGAGGAAGAAGAAGAAAGGGTCTTGTGGAGGGATTTCAAAGTGAACGTTTGTGACAAAACTAAAGTGAACAGTAAAATCTGCTCAGCAAAGCTGTCAAGAGGCGGGACGAAATCTAACACTTTGAACACAAGCAATTAGATAAAACGTGT
>JAOXNZ010000091.1:27877246-27888639 GCA_028566095.1 Kryptolebias brasiliensis
GCAGCTGACAGAACGGGTCAGACAGAACATGTTAACGGGCCGAGGCAGCTGACAGAACGGGTCAGACAGAACATGTTAACGAGCCGAGGCAGCTGATAGAACGGGTCAGACAGAACATGTTAACGAGCCGAGGCAGCTGACAGAACGGGTCAGACAGAACATGTTAACGGGCCGAGGCAGCTGATAGAACGAGTCAGACAGAACATGCAGTTTCTGTCCTGGAATACAGATGTTTTCTTTAATTGCTGTAATATAAAATAAGTGTCATCGAAAGGAACATCAGGATTCTGTTTATCCATCAACAAACTCTTCCTGTAGCACCAGCAACAAAATACAACCATCAAAGTTTTTTTTTTACTTTTATTTGGACTCAATCCTTTTTTGGAAACAATTCTATGAAGATGAAAAAAACTGGGACTTTTTTTTCACCAGATCTGACCTTAAACTAACGTATGAGGTCCTGTTGGAGGTTGGCAGTGTGATGTAGGAATGTGGAGCAGTTTCAGAGCCATGATGACTTACATAACTGAGTGAAACATGATCTCAGTCCTTTAAAAAGCACGTTCTATATTTAATCAATGGCCATAACATCATTTTAACCAGTAAACATTGAGGTGAGACTATTACAACTATTATTAATATGATTATTATTATAAACTTTACAAACCTTAGACAAAACTGTTGGTTTACCTTTTTAAAAACTATTTCACCAGTTCTAGCAGAGCTTTTAACCCCAGCAATATTCTCATGCTGACAGATTACATTCACCCTCACCATAAAAATCAGTTACGATCCTTAAAGAGGACTGAATTTTCTCTTTCCACATTTTCTGAATTGCATTTCTAGACAGAAAGTCTGTTTTGGGTTAGTTTTTCTTGGTTCTATTCTTTATCTGGTTCCAAGAACAAGAATATTCATGACTGGTCTGCACGGCGGAGACAAGTGGGACAACATAATGAGTTTTTTTTGCTCATTTCTTCATAAAACTCCCCCAACACATTCACTTTGAAAGATCCTATTTGCCATTCTTTAAGTGAGAGTTCAGATCTTTTGAAGCAGTGTTCTGTGGAAAGGATATGAACAATTAATGTCTTACCTGTTGCAGATAGCTCTTTGAACGACTTCAGTTTTGAGAAATAAAGTTTGATTCTGACAGAATTGATGAGTTTATGGTTCGTCTGAGCAGGATCAAGCATGTCAGTGCTGTCAGAATTAAAGATTTAAACTCTATTTCTTCAAACTGAGGTTGTTCAAAGAGCTATCTACAACAGGAACTTAAAGTTACAGGAGAAAACACAAAAACATAATATGGATAAATTAGATTCAGGCAGACTGTAGCTGTGATGAGCTCTGACAGGCGTTTGAGTTTGAGTTGTGGAAACTCTCAGGACATTAGAGTGAAAGTCCTTTATTTTTTTATTTTTATCACAGAGTAAAGTTGCTCCCACTGACAAACAGTGATAATTAAACAGCTGCGTGGAGGAGTCACTCTTTCCTTCTCAACCCAAACAAATTAACAAATAGTTTAAACTTAATTTTCTCAGCTTCAAAGTTGACAAATTACCATGTACCTTGGCACTAAGTCTGTTCTGTTTGAAAACAAACCATGCAGCCAAAAGAACAAAAACAAACAAACAGGCAAGTTCTTGTTAGACCCCTTCTTTCTACAGAACTGAACTTCAAAAGATCAGGCCTTTCCTTCAACATCCCCAGAAACACTTTAAAGAAGTTTTTGACCCCATATGAATGGGAGACAGTATGTGTAAGTTGTTAAATATTGATTTAATTTTGTGGTTTTAAAATTGTGATTGTTGTGGAGAGTTGGTGCACCGACATGCTCCTCGTGGCTTATATCAAAACACCTGGTCAAGACATCACACTTCAGTTTGCTGCTGTGAGTCTGTGATAATGGTTACCCCTCGACGAAGCCCATCTATACTTTCCAAACTGCTGCCGTGTTCAGAGTCCAGCCCACAAGGGGTCGATGTGTCCGAGGCAGATGACGTCCTGACAGATAGATGCATATTTAGTGAGACAGAGTCAATAAGATCACCAGGTCCTGGTGATACCTGACCCATCGAAGTGCTGGAGTCCCCATGGGGCACCTCCCCGGTGGGTATCTGATGGGAGGGGAGGTACTGGTTGGGGTGGAAGTGTGGCCTGGCATGCTGATGCCTTGTGCTACTGGAGTTCAGGGCGGTCTCCTTGGGCACGGGCAGACTGGCCAGTAGTGGCGTATAAGGTTCAGGATAGTCCTCGCCTGTGGGCAGCGGAGGTGGTACCTGGTCGTGGCAAAGAAATTCTTCTTCATGGGGAGGAGGATAGTCACTATCCACATCATACCCTCCGAGGTAGTAGTCTGATTCCAGTTCATTGGTCGTTGCTCCAGGACAAGGGGCCAAGCCACCCGTGTCAGGGTCAGGAGCTGCCACGTAGTTTGGCTCTTCTTCAGTGTCTGACAGTCTTGTGCTTGGCATCCAGTCTGATGTGTCCCAGTGATAAGCTGCACAGTGGGAGAGAACATGATTAGTAACAATCTTAAAGCCAACAAACTTGTCTTTTCAGTGTTAAGATGTGCAGCTGGCATGCATTCAGAAAGCTTAGACTCAATAACATCAAGCCAAGTGAACAAGGAACAACTTGCACAGAAAAGATGTTAGCTTTGAGGAGGTTTATTGCATGCACAACACGAGTCTTCAAGGGCGGCATGCTTCATAAAGACTTCAGACCACACAAGACATGTTCTGTACCAAAGGCTCCATGAGAAAAAAAATCTAATACACAGCAAAAGTTCCAATTTGCTAAGAGAAAGCAACAAGTGTAAAAATATGAGAGATATAATGAAGGCTAATAGTGACAGAAAATGGTTTAATGCCTGGATTACCTTGAAAAATGACTTCATGTTGTCTCTTTTAACATCTCCAAAAACTCATCTACAAATGGCATCAAACTGCAGAATGTCATTTAACAAACCACAGCTTGAACAGAACCTTTCAATTTGTTGTAACCAGTGATTGGTTGAGTTTCGGTGTTTGTCATATCACATAACAGACAATTAGGGTTAGACATAAAACCTAATTAACTCTTACATCCATATTCTTGCAGTTTATACAAACAGCTGATCCATGTTCTGGAGTTAGGCTGGTCTGAGACATTTGTTTTGGCCACCAGGTTAAAGTACACCCAATTTCCAATAGAAAGTCATGGGAAATACAGTGTTTTGTTCTACAAATACTTCATCTTGTTAACAGGAGCCTTTGAAAAGGTTGATGTGCATTGGAGTGGGGGGATAAAACCAACTTCATGTCTGAGCTGGCAAACAATAAAACCTGATATAACTCCTCAGCTGCTTCCAGTGTCATCTGATGAACAGTAAACCAACATCACTGACAGGTATATGATCAAATATCCCAGAGATAATGATATTTACTGGAGAAGACTTCTCTTCTGTTTCTCCTTGTTAATCTTTATTGTAGTTGTTTTATTTCCTCTTTTTTGTTTTCTTTTCAGTTAAAGTTCAGATCTTTTGAGAGTTAGAGTTCTGTGGAAAAGTTATAAATGATAAGTTTGACTTTTTCACATTATTTGATGTGAAGCTTTCTTGTTGAACTGGACTAAAGGAGAACAAAGTTCTTTGAGTATGTCATCTGCTAACACTTTGAAATGTGTTCATAATATATCCACAGCTTATGTACTATGAGTTAATGATTTTCCAAGGTATTGGTTTTCAAAATGCTTCTTTACTGAGTATTTTAAGCTGATATAGACTGCATTTGAACCTAATCATTTCACAGGAATGTCCTTGTCAAGACAAAACAATCTTATGTGTACTCTCTTTATCTGTTTCAAGTACTGTTTTCTTCACGTGACTCTTAGTGACAGAATTAATCCAATATTAACTTATTTTATTGATCACAGTTAATCAAAATTATGCATTTAGATCAACAATAGTTTAGAGATGTAAAAGATTACTCTTATTGTGAAACACTGTGATAAAAATATTTATTTTGCCTTAAAAGGCTTTGGAATGTTTTAAACACAGACAGAAAAAAAACTAATTCTGCATCATAAGACCATGGTAGTAAACTTTTGGGCAATAGTTGTAACTTCAACCAATCAGTCTCTGATCCGTCCTTCTGTATTCAAATCAAGGCTCTTTTTTCATGTATTCAGCAGAAAGAAGAGAAAGATGGATAAGAAGTCATTACCTTCCTCATGTTTTCATGTTTTTTATTGTTTTCTTCAGTGGTGTTTTATTTTTATGCTGTTTAGAACCAGAAGTGAAGACTTTTAGCAATTAAGTTACCCTCTCGTTGCCTTTGGGTCAAACTGACCCGAAGTTACAAGGGCTTCTCTACCTCTCTCTATCTCTCGCTCACTCTTCTGAGGGTGTCAGGAGGGGGTTAAGACAACTAATATTTCACAGGTCTGAAGCGGAAAGTTCCTTCAGATTAAGAAAGCTGAATTACCAGCCTTTCATTGTTAAAATGATACAATTGGTCCAGCCATCACGCAGAAACCCTGGCAAGAAATAAGTTTTTGAACATCTGCAGATACTGGCTCAAATCTAAAACCATTGTCACTGACAAAAATGTACCTCAGGTCAAGCTGTGACATTCAACTAACAACTCAAATTGACCCTTCGCTATTGTTGTACCTGGTCTCAAGGGAAGGGCCCACCAATGTGATTGGCTACCCAGCTCTGGACCAGCAGTAGGAATCTTGTTTGTTCTCAGTGGTGAAGCAAATGAAATGGGACCGTTTGGGTTTTTGTTTTGTTTTGTTTTCCTGGTTTGAGTATTCTGTAGATTCTTGTTTTTCAGTGTTTTCAGTATAAATATAAGTTATTTCTGTCAGTCTATTCATTTTAGCAGACATTCTTCTCCTTCTTCTTCTTCTTATTGTTGTTATGCTTTCCTGTTTAGCCTGACATTTAGGTTTTTTGTTCCATGTTCAGTTTCCCTCAGCTACTCTGTCCTGCCTTGTACACTCACCTGTCCTCAGTCAGCAATCACCTTCTCAGTAGATAAAAGCTTCTTGCTTTCCCTCAGTCTCTGTCAGGTCCTCATAGGTAACACTTCAAGTTAGTCCAGGGCTTTTTGTCATACGTAGCACTCCGGGTCAGTCTTGTTTTTTTAGTCATTCGTATCTGGTTTTGTTTTCACTTAATAGATTTACACCTGCCTGCCTGCATCCTTGGGTCTACAGCCAACATTTGTTACATGAAATGTGTATTTCTTGGCTTGATGCCAGCTTGAAATACAACCATTTTACCCGCCTCAAAGTTATTTACTTGTTTTTTTCCTCTGTTAATCAAACCCTGTAATTCGACTCCTCAACCAAATTATTTTTGTTTATCTAACTTAAGAAATTCCAATGATTCTGTGTCATTTATTCATTCAGAAACCTTCAAATGTCCTGGTTACCCAAAACATCTGAAGCGGAACTTGTGACTTTAGGCAACTTTCAAGATGGCATCACATCATTTCTATGTCTCACACTCATTACAGAGTTGAGGTTGCTTAGAGGTTGGCTGCACAGGCGTTCAAAGCCTAAGCCCCTTATCTTCCTGTGCCAAAGTTGTGTGACATAACCACTGTGCCAACCTCCCATCTGGCTTTTATTTATGTCACACAACTTTGGTACAGGAAAATCAGGGGCTCAGGGTATGAACCCCTGTGCAGCTAACCTCTGAGTAAGAGAATTCTTTGAACAAGATGTTTGAAATCAGGATCAGTTCAAGTTCAAGTTTTTCATACTTCTGTTGGACTTTTACAAAACAATAAACAAATCTAGACAAAGAAAAATGAGCAATCTTCAGATTATTGTCAGCCAGTTCTGACTGGACTTGGGCGGATTCGACCTGTTCAAAAAGGTTCTGTTAGGAGCACATAATACCAATCACATAATGTAGAATAAAAACAAAGATTAAACAAGAAACATTTTTTCAGTTCTTGTAGAGTATGTAACAAGCTTAATCCTGTGAATAAAACTTTGTTAAAACCATTTGACTATTTTCTTATTAGATAAGTTAAGACGTAAATTTCATGTATTCATTTTCAACACATTTCATAAGATTTCACAATTTAAAAGGACAGATTTCTTCTCTGCATAAATCATTTTTCCCTTGAGTCTACAAAGAAGTGTAGAGAATTTTAGGAACACATGATTCATGTATGTGTAACCTCTCAATGTAAACAACTTATCCAGGGCAATACCAGAGAATCAGTCAAAGCAGACTGACCTTTTAGACAGAACAGTTGCTGAGCGGAGGTCAGAAAATAGACACAAGGAGGGGTTGTTTCACGCTACACCTCATATCTCCATTTCTCATGATTATCATGTTTAGGCTTAAATCAACTCTTTTGGTCACCCTTCACATCTGTCTGTGTTTTATGGATGGCTACCCAATGAAAAGTGTAAAAAAATGCTTGTGAACTTGTAAACACACTGTTTATTGAACTGAAAAGAAAGAAGTTTTTTTTTCATTTCCTGAAAAGTTGCGTTTTTGGAGTTACAAGATTTCTACCAGGTCAATCGTGGCCAACCCAGTCCTGCTTTTATGTGCTAAATTTTTAAAGTTACAGCTAAAAATGTTTTAGGTCTCAAAACTCATCAACTTGGAGTTGACTAGCTTTTTGCTATTTATTAGATTTTTTGTGTTGACGTTCCTTTTACAAATGAAGTGATAGTAGCTAAGAGTCATTAACAATACATACTCAACAAAATAAACTTGAGAGGTTAAACTAAATCCGATTTCTGAATAGAAGTAGATACTGAGGTAATACTGTGGCTCCATTGTGGCTTCCAGACTATTAATAGATTAGAGTAGCTCAACCAAGGCTCCTAATTTGAAACAACTGGTTTTCAACTAATCTCTGTGTTGTTTGTAAAGATGGTGGGAAAAATCATTGCTTTGCAGTCTTTGAATTATGTTGCTTAGACCTCAGTCAGACTGGATGATGAGCCCATAAAAAACTTTGGTAAAAAAAAAAAAGCAGTGTTATTGTAGATTAAAAAAGCACTGGACTGCTGTGCACCACATGATGGGTCTAGTAGAACCTGGATGGTTTTTGCAGGGTTTTAGTGAGGTCTTCAGGGACGGATTAAGAACATGTGCTGGAACATGACAGGTCATGGAGGGATTTGAAAACACACAATTCTTCCGTAACAAGGCTGTGGTGGTTTATCACCATAGTGGAGCATGGCAACAAATCCATGACATGGGGTCCCCATACACCGGTGTGGGTTGGTTACTCAAAATTTAAAGCAGGCTATGACCTCATTGCACTCCAAGTAAGTTATATAAATGGTTTTTGCGGTGCAACTGCACACCACTGTCAGCTGTCCTTCAGTCACTTTTGGACTCAAAGCAAGAAGCACTTCTTTTTCGTTATGGTCTGGCCTTCTGGACAAGGAAGGAAGAAGGGTTCTGCACAGAAAAGCACTTCACCTGCATCCTCTTTTGCTGTTGATGGTGTTTCCTTCATAACAAGAAGGCAGAAACTGATGCTGGAGGCCCAGAAACCTCCCATATACGATATAAAAGTCATGGAAAAAAACAGCAAAGATGTGATACACATGGAGGTAGCATTGTGCTAGCATAGCAAGATCTTCTTGCTGCATCCTGACATGGTCCGAGAAAATTTTGATTGTGCAAGATCTGGGGTGTGGGCATATGTGATATGTGGTATGTGCTGCTGACATACAGAGAGTGATGAGGGAGCAGGAGAGTGCCTCGGAGTTGCAGAAAACAGCAGGAAAAACCTGTTTGGTGAGCAGTAGGAGCATAGCAGCATCATAATTGCCTTCACACTGAAGGAGGTTTTCCAGCCATGTTCTAATAGGTGGTGTAGGTTGTGGAGAACAAAGGGGTCTTCATCCTGTGTAAACAGAGCCTTGCAGTCAAACAAGCAGCAATGAAACACCTCCCCCTCCTGCCCACACCATCACCTTGGGTACAGATTTCATTTAGGAGCAAAAAAGAGGTGAAATTAAAACAAAACTAGACAATTTTCATGCATTAACGCTGAACACAAAACATCAGCAGCCTGGGGCAGTGAAAACAGTCTCACATAACTTGGACTGAAACTGAGGGCAAGGTTGGGAAAAGAACGATCATCGGCCTTGCTTCCAAACAGCACAGCACAAAACAAGCCGGGGAATACACACAGGCACAAATATTTGAACGATGAAGGAAATGAGATGATGTCACCAGGGATGGTGACATGAAAGTACAGCACAGAGATTTAGTGGGTAGACAAAATAACTTCAATTGGAAGACATTAAATTTATTCACTGAAACTCTGATTTTTATGCAGAATTTGCAGATGGTTGGTCAGTGGTTGTAGTTTTAAATTTTCTTCTTATGAATGTGATAAGTTAAAGTTGGCTTCACTTTTCAGAGTGTAGACACAACTAGTTTATTAAAAATACTGAACCTCTGTAGCTTATTAGTAAAAAGTCTTCAATCTCCTGACAGTTTCCACCCACCTGACTAGGTGACTCATGGGAACTATTGCATCACCTACATTTTCTTAAAACTTTTGGATTTAAGATTTTTTGGATTAAAAATAAAAGTTATTCTAAGAGCACAATATGTAAGAGTTAGATGGTATCAGATAAAACCTGCGTTTATTTCAAACAACAAGGCCGGACCTACAAGAGTGATGCTGATGTTCAGAATCCACAATCAGAAGAACCATAAACATCAATGCGGCGGATGGTGTACTGCCAGGAGAACGCCACTGCTGCCTAAAAGCATTACTCTCTCTTTGAACACAGCTGAAAGCTATACATACAAGCAAGTAGGCTTTTAGAAAAATGAAGAAATTAAAAACTTTTGGTTTAAATGAAAAACAGTTAGTTATTATAGATTTAAAAGACACTGATCTGCTGTGAACCACATGCTGCATTTAATAGTTTACACCCATCTTTGTTGCATCTGGGCTTGAAGTTACTGGTAATTTCAAAAGAAAATGAGTCCGACACTCAACGATGCAAAAACAAAGTCATAAAGTGCAATTTAATAGTTCACAGTCTGTTATTTTAATACAGACAAAATAAATGTGAGCTGACTACATTTCTGAAAAGAAAAATTGTCTGTTCTTTTGTCAGTTTGTGTTTCTGTTTTCTTTATGTGACATCAGTTGACTTATGAAGATAAAATGTTCATGGCAGAGCTACTTTACAACCTGCCACATTTTACAGAAATCACTAATAAGATCCAAGTGACAGCTGCTGAGTCTCAGACAGTGGATGGCACTGATTAGGACTCTTCTAAGAGCTTATCACCCAGCCACACTAAGGTGTGGGAGTGGGGAGAAGGTCACCAAGAAACTGATAGTCACTGACTTCTGAGATCCTGCATGGAGATGGGACTCAGTTCCAGAACCAGAACTTCAGGGCTTCAACAATCTGGACTTTATGGCTTGATGGAAGCCTCTTCTCAGTGCAAAACACTTGACAACTAAAACTGGTCAAGTTGAAGGAAATGTGGTGATTTTGCTGCTTGGAGGACTCTCAGACGGAAGAAGAAGATTCTCTGGTTTGATGAAACCAAGACTGAACTATCTGGACTCAATTCTAAATGTTATGTCTGGAGAAAACCAGGCAGTGCTCATCACCTGCCCAAAACCATTTCCACAGAAAAGCATGGTGGTGCCAGCAATATGCTGTGGAGGTGTTTTTCAGCAGCAGGTGCTGATCAGTGTTGAAGAAAAGCCAAATGAAGAAAAGAACAAAGATATCCTCAATAAAAACATGTTCCACAGAGCACAGGACCTCAGAGTGGACCGAAGGTTCACCTTCTAACATATGACTTATAACATGACCCACAGAGAACACAGGAGAGGCTTAGGGACAACTCTGTGAATGTCTTAGAAAGGACCAGCCAGAGTCCTGACTGGATCCTATCAAACATCTCTGAAGAGATAGGAAAATGGCTGAGAGTGCGAGGATTTAAAAATTAGAATGGCAGGAAATCCTCCAACCTAGATGTGCAAAACCTGTTGCATCTAACCCAAAATGTCTCAAGGCTGGAACTGCTGCCATCTTGGGACTAAGGAAAAGGCCTGAATACTTATGGAAATGTGAGATTTCAGGTTTTTATTTTTGTATAAAATTTTGTTTTCACTTTGTCATTATGGGGTACTGAGTAAGGAGTATTAAAAAATAATGAATTTAAATAATTATGGTATCAAGCTGCCACATGATGAAATTTCAAAAAGTGAAGGAGGTCTGAATAATCACATGTAAAAGATGATGGTTGTGTAAACCTTGGGAAGAACCTATTAGTAGTTTCTTTAGTTTAAAATGGCTGAATGCTTATATCCAAATCAGAAACTGACCTATCAGTATGGTCACCACAGGACTGATTAGAGCAGCAGAAACACTTCTGAACAATTTAAAGTTTCAAACCTCAAAACAAAGTATTTTAAAGATAAACTGCTTTGCTTTGCCTTACTCCACATACACTGCATGAAACACTTATTTCATGCAGAGTATAATGTGAACTACATCCTACAGACATTTAACTTTACAATTCAAATGGTTTTTATTGGATGTTTGTTATTTTGTCTACTCACTTTTGATACAAAGATGAAAAAGATGAATAGGTACTGGCAAGAAAATGAGAGAGATTGATGGGTGGGGGTTGGTGGTCACCTCTGTTGTAAGTTTCACCTTGGTCCATAACTGACACTGTCAGATGGAAGCACAAGAAAACACAGCACTGGACCGTGAGTGTGTAAGGTATTCAAATGGTGGGTAAATGAATGAATAAATAAATAAATAAATAAGGTTCTGTCTTGTTTTGTGTATTTACTGCCACCAAAATTTCTCTGGGATGTGAACAAAGTCACTGCTGTTTACTTAAAGATCTTTTCTTATCAAGGTTTTCCTGATTTAATGTACCATGATGTTAGGGTCGATGATATGGCAAAAATATCATATCCCAATTTATTTTATTGTAAAACACGATCCCAATATTTTGCAAATTACTGAACAATGAAACCAAACTATTTCCCTACGTGAAACGTAAAAGAAAACTATAACTAAACTAAACTATATATTTAGGCTAAATAACATTTCTGAACAGATTTTAATCAGTTTGTGTAATTGTGCCAACTTGTGCCAAGTACAATGAACATTTATCCATCCATCCATTTTCTACCTGCTTTTCTGTTCGGAGTCGCAGGGAGCTGGTGCCTATCTCCAGCAGTCACTGTGCGAGAGGTCACAGGGAAACTCACACATGCAGGAGGAGAACGTGTAAAACTCCACACAGAAAGCCACCAGCAAGTTTTGACCCTGCAACCTTCTTGCTGTGAGGCAACAGCTCTAACCACGGCTCCACTTTGCCGCCCAATAAACAATCTATAAACAAAACTATA
>JAOXNZ010000091.1:27893886-27909449 GCA_028566095.1 Kryptolebias brasiliensis
AACTGAGGAGAAGTGAATATTGACAGACAGAGCAGACAGAACACGAAGACAACAGAACTCAAACAGAAACATGAAAATCCTAAACAGAAACTCAAGACAAAGACAAACCCAAAAGAACCCAGAAACACACAGAATAACTCAAATCCTGACAGTTTGGTGAGTTTGGGGATCCAACAAGTCGTCATGTATCCACCTGTGGTAAAACATCATAACTGGTAAGTCAGTTTGTTGAAGTCTTCAATTTATATTTAAAAAGATTTAGCCATGAAAGCTTTATGATTAAATGTTTAAGTACATTTTGTTTAGACATTTGGTGTGATCGATTGTCCAACACCTCGGAGGCCGTCTGAAGGGACAGTTTAGGATCCCAATGCTTGAAAGTTTTGTTAATATAACATTACCAATCAGCGACTTGTAGCAACATTGTATAATTATTTGCCTGATGATATTTGCACACCTAAACCCTTCAAATCAAATCTGTTGTACCAAAGACTGCAAAGCTTGTTTTAACCACTGTTTGAATCACAGGGTTTGTTTTCCCCCTAATTATTACTCAAGGGCTAATACCTGGATGTGTTGCTCCATCTTACAGAATTAAGAAAGCTTCTACTTTGAAGCTAGAGCTAAAAAAAAATGGTCTAGTTAAAAAAATCTGTGAAAGACCTCAGTTCCTAGGGTGAAAACAAAAGAGGACAAGAAATGGATTAACTGGTCTGAAGAAGTAGGAAAAGGTTTCTGCACTTATTGTGTGAGCCTAACTAGGATATACGTAGTAGCCAGAATCTAAGCCAAATGTTTCACAGTAATCTACGAAGAAATATGATGGAAACATAGGCCAAATAATATTAATTTATTGTCACTGTCCCCACCAACACCAACATCTTTAGGAGGGATTTTATTTCTTCAGAAATCCAATGACCAGTGCTGAAGAACACTTTGTGCATCTCCTACAGACTCATTAGGCAAATGGTAAAATGACACTCTGGAATGAAAATGGGTTGGCAAGACATAGCTGTCAGAAAACCTTTGCGAATGTTTGGGAATGTATTGTGCTATTTAAAATTTGAACTCCTTAAGGTAATCACAGATCAAGATCACATGCAGTCCAGATCTGGCTGCTGCTTTATTAACACCATGGAGAAGAGGCTCAGACGCCACATCCGCAGACTGAAGTCATTAATAGGAAAAACAATGTAACACAATGGAAACATGCTTCTCCCAATGCTCTTATCTAATGGTAAAATCTAATTCTAAATCCGTTTGTATTGTCTAAAAATAATTAAGTTGGTCAGATAAAGCACTGAAAATGGTTCCCTTTGTAAACTGTCTCCATTAAAAAAATGTTAACAATGAAGTGATTTAAAATTTTGTTGCATTTTTGTAAACTTCTCCACTTTTCCAAAAAATGTAGTTTAATCCCAAAAATTCACTCATGTTTATCTCAAAAATGGAAATGCAAATGCCAGTTATAACGAGCAATGGTAAGCAAAATTTATAAAGACACCTGTTGTAGCCAAACAAATGAACAAGCAAAAGGAACATTTTAAATACCTCAAACAAGTAGGACTTAAAAAACCTTCTTGTTGTCATGTAATGGGTGCATCTTACCATTGTCATCACAGGAGTCAGACTGGAAGGAACTCAGTGACTGGATTTCTGAGTTGCTGCCCTTATTGCTGCCCGAGAAACATGTTTCTTCTTCTGCCATGTCAATCATTTTAGCTGCAGAGGAAGAACAGGAGTTAGAAGAGACAGCCCTGCTTGGCTGTCTTCAATCAGTTTGATGTAAAAAAAACTTACATTTTACAGGAAGTGTGGCTCGTATGAAAATCTCACCTTTTATTGCAATGATTAAAAAACCTGTACACAACCAGTCAGTATATTCAAATTTTAGACAAATCTCAAAACATACCTTTCTCTCAAAAAAGGGAGAAAATAATTTTATTCAATTAAACGCCTTCTTGAGTAAATATGGCATTTTAAAACCTTCCAGCCTGGTTTTAAACATTTACACAGCACTGAAACAGCTTTGTTAAGGGTTTTAATGATATTCTTTTAGCAAATGACTCTGCTTTTTAATTCTTGTACTCTTAGATCTAACTGCAGCTTTTGTTGACCGAAGTATTCTTACTTCATGTTTAAAACACTGGGTTGAGAT
Organism: Kryptolebias brasiliensis; assembly: GCA_028566095.1. Classification (NCBI taxonomy): domain Eukaryota; kingdom Metazoa; phylum Chordata; class Actinopteri; order Cyprinodontiformes; family Rivulidae; genus Kryptolebias; species Kryptolebias brasiliensis. The sequence continues at coordinate 27,896,045 of JAOXNZ010000091.1, forward strand.
TACAGGTGTAGCATTAGATTGGTTCTGTTCAAATTTGAGTGACAGAATATAATGTGAATAAAGTAAAACTAATAAATATTTAATGTGTTTAAAACTGCCAAATTGCTGATAAAACCCATTCCTAGAAGATACAAAAATCATTTACCTCTAACAAATATTTATGGAAATTTTATGAACTGCAGAATGAAGTTGCACTGAACAGTATGTTGCACAATGTTATAATTTAGCAGTTTCTCACTATCCTTTTCTAACCTTTAATTCAACTGGTGGTATTAAACTCACCTTCATCACCTGCCAAAGGACTCTTGTGTATGGAGTCACAGTCGGAACGACAAGGCGACACTGGCGGCAGGTTGGGGGCCACGCTGCACACCACCACCCCTCTCCTGGTGGTTCCAGAGAGAATTCTTGGTGATTCAGGGTGAAAGGTGCTCATCTCTGTATGCTCTACAACATGGCCATCTGACATCTTCTCTAGTTTGGACAGTGGTTCTCCTTGGAAACAAGGTGTGTATGCCATGGGTCTCACAGGAACTTGTGGCGGTCCCATGACCCCAATTCCTCCCACCATAGTGGGGTCTAAACCTGTCTCTGAGTACAAGCTGAGAGGGTCTCCTGGCGAACAGTGCAGAGTCTTAAACTGAACACAACTGGCCTTGTTGAGAAGAGCTGCAGTGGCTGGGTCCTGGACCAGAGACAGGTTGCTCCGTGAGTAGTTCTTCTGAAAAACCTTCTTACGGAACGCTATGAAAAGGATTATCAGGACGATGATGACAAAAAAGACCCCAGTGATGCCAATCAGCTCCTCTTTACCAACCACAGCATGTCCGGCCTGCATGTCAGGAACAACAACAGGGCGCAGGCTGCAGCGTTGGCCCACAAAGCCTGGTGTGCAGTTACAGTAGAAGGAGCCAGGAGTGTTGACGCAAGTGCCTCCATTCTCACACTGACCCTCAGGATTGCTCCGGTCACATTCATTCACATCTTCTTCACAACTGCAGGATGAAAGGATAAAGGGAATAGATTATGTCAACATATGGTCTCTTATAACCTGAGTTCAGTTTAGGATTAAATGTTCTGTTAGAAGTTCTCTCACTGATTCTGTTCTTAATATCTCAGAAAGAAAAATCTAACTGTAAACAACATTTTTATGCTGTCATGTTTATGCCCAATGCTTTAACATTTTAGGTAAATCAGATTATCAAATGCCAGGAACTAAAATATTTTAATGCCCTCATAAAAGTTGGATCAAAAGAGTTGATCAAAAGTTGGTAAAATGAACTGTCTAAACACAACATGGTGTTTCTTCAAGAATACATTTTCATTTAATCAATCAAACTATTAAATGTATCACTCAGAGACTGCTGAATATAAAACCCTGCCCCCTAATTGGCCCCAGCTCCTCACACACCTGCAGAGGATCAAGCAGGGATAGAAAATAAATGAATATTAAATATAGACTGAAGACAGTAAATGGATTCAAATTCAAAATCAAAAATACTTTATTCATCCCAAAGGGAAATTAAATGTTCTTGTAGCTCATAATCCTGGCTTCGTTAAAGAGTTGTTATAGATGCTGATGGCTGTAGGCAGGAAGGATCTCTTGTAGAGGTCTGTCCCGATGTGTCCTCGGTCCTGGTGTCCTCAAAGAGCCCCAAGATCTTTTGAGCTCCTCAAAGATCGCCCAGGATCTCCCTGGTCCGGGAGATCGCCCAGGATCCAGCCCAGTGCTGGAAGAGCAACTTCCAGATGAGCATCTTGGTGGACTTCTGGTAGGGGTGGATCTCCCTGAGAGCCACGGTACCGGACCTGTAGCAGTGAGGCTTCTTCACTCCACCGGTGGCCGGGGCGCTCTTGTGGGCAGTTTTGGTGGCGAGTTGCTTCCTGGGAGCTTTACCTCTGGTGGTCTGCTTGGTTCTGGACATGACTGGACTTCAGGGTTCTTCACGTTTAACACTTGTTGTTATGGTTACGCATCATCATGTTCAAAAGTAAAAGGTTTCAGTAAAAAATCCTTGTTGCTGAACAGCATCCGATACCAGAGGAAATAATCATCCAATAAAAGCTATTTACAACTAGAAAAGAGGAATTAAAATTTTCAAAAGCAATATCTCAGAATGAATGTAACAGAGCTACTCCAACATGCAGCCAGCTTGAGCAGCGCAGTTCTAGAAGCCCTTTGTGTAAAAATCATCCTGCTTGATGAGAACTCTTTTTTTATTCTTTAATTTTATAACTTTAATAACTCTCATTACAAACATGTAATATGAGAACTATCTATCTAGAACTATCTATATTTGTAAAAAAGTGTGGATTGTACATCAGAAAACCATCAGAAGTAGAAATGAAATTGATGTAAAACAAGCAGTGTCTGTTTTTGCTTTTGTTCAGACTTACTGAGTCCAAAAAACAGGTAATTTTAGATTGAACTCATCAGTTCCTCTGTATATCAGTTCAGATTAGAGTTAAATAAACATTTAGAGTTAAAAGTTTTACATCTTCCGGTCTTGAACCGTAACAGCAGCAGGTATTAAGTCACTGATTTCTTCACTCCTCTTTAAATGTCCCCTGATGACGGTTAGATCCCCAGCCCCAGCAGCTGAAGTGTCATTGGACAAAACACTTAACTCCCACTGCACACTATTTGCTTTTTTGCGTATAAGTGAGATATAAAAAAATGCTGTATATAGAGTGTAAAATATACAATAGAAAGCACTGTGTGTGTGAATGAGAAACTGTTAAAAATGTGTGGACCATCAACTGTGGTAACAGTGGTTGTGTTTTTTTGTTTTTTTCACTTTTCATTAATACACCCTGCTGGCCTGAAGTCTTGGGCTGAGCAGAAGGTTTTTTTTTATAACTCAATATTGTTTTTTGGACAGAAATAACGGATCAGATGATGCACAGAATGCCCCTTTTAAGGTGAACAGAAACTAAAGTAGAAAGTTTGAGAACAAAGTAACATGAGAAACAGGGTTGTAGAAAGTGTTATCTCTCTGTGAAGGTTCAGGCTTTGACAAGTCAGGCTACGGAAAAAAAAGCCCTGCTTTGTTGAACTTGCTTCATAGTATACCCCTCTTATCTCCACATTATTAAATACTTTAGTTTGTGGTATTGGAAAAGTACAGTTGCCTTTTTTTGGTTTTTTTTTGTGATCATTAAGTGAAGTAAATGCCATCTTTAATGTGTTTGGATCAGAACTCACATCAGACCCTTGAAGCCTCTCCTGCAGCTGCAGAGGAACGCGTTGCCAATGGGCTTACACACTCCACTGTTCTGACAGGGGTTGGGAACACACACGGTTATCTCCATTTCACAGCTCCCGCCAGTGTACTGAGGATTACAGCTGCATGTGAACCCTGACAGACAGACAGACAGGAGGGGGAAAGGTGATCGGCCTTGTTAAAAATACAGTATGTCAGTATATTATTTATCTGTGATAAATACACACACAGTAACACATATGCTCACAAATGAACCAAATTGCAAAATGTAAAAATATGATTGAAAAGAAAACAGTTTAAATCTCAAATGAGGCTAAAATCCTTCACATTTATCAACTTGCTCCCTTTCATTGTAAAGTGGAGTCCACTTGGACAGGTCACCAGTCCCTCACAGGACCAACACAGGGACATGTGATGGTCCTAACATTCACACTCACATCTAGGACCAACACAGAACCTCCAGTTAACCTAACATGCATGTTGTTGGACTGTGGGAGGAAACCAGACTACAGTACCCAAATAAAAACCCAGACATGCACAGGGAGAACATGTAAACTCCACTCAGAAAGATTCAGGTGGGGGGTGAACCTACAACTTTCCTACTGTAAAGCAACCACTTTAACCACTGCACCACCACATTTAACTTTATTTACTAATACTTTCCCCAAAGAAAAACACTGAGACCTCATCAATTCTTAAAAAACACTCAATTTATTATTGTTTTTCTCCTACTTTAATCTTTAGCTGGCCTTTTGCTACTTTTTAGTTTTAACTATCCTTTTGACGATTTTAGCTTCTAGTAAGTGTTAGCTTTTAGCCAGATTTCTGCTTATTTTTAGCCTTAACAGCTCAGTTTCAGCATATTTCAGTAGTCATTCAGCACTCAGCTTTCACACTGTATTGTCACAGAAAATACAATTTCTTTAGTTAATGAATATATTCTGTATATTCCAAGATAAAATATAAAGTTTAGAGGGAAGAATAGAGTATAGAGTTTAATTCTGATTGAATTGATAAGCTAATAACTCATCTGAGTAGTACTAAGATCAAAGTGGATCACTGCCATCTTAAAGCAACTCCAATCCAAAAATTTCATAGTGACTGATGCAAACACTATTTTGTAAAACCTTTGCACCTTCGACCGTTTCACTTTATATGGCTATTCCAGCAGAAATATGACATTCCTGCAGGAAGTGCCCCCAGGCTGCACTGAAAGTGTGTCAGGCAGCTGCTGCTATTTGTGTTCGCAAAAAGCTGTGGAATTCTACTTAAATGAGACTAGCATTTCTTAAAGGATTGCATATCGCCCGCTGCCTTGCGTGCCAAAGTTTGAAACTAAACTCTAGTGATCAGTTAGCCCTCAGCGTATGTGTTGGGGATCAGTCTCAGCTACTACCACACCAGATTTTAGCTCCATATCTGTAAAATTGACTGAGTTAGAGCCATTTTGTGTTTGCTAAAGTTGATGAGCTGTGGCAGCCATCTTGAATAGGACTGAGTCCAAAAGTTAATCAACTGTAAATGTACATCCAGTGATAACTTCATGAGATATTTTGTTCACAGACAGACAAATGAACACACACAGATGCACACGCACACACAAACACAGGCAATGACATGACTGCCAACCTTTCATGGCAGTGAGAAATGAAAACTAATGGAGGTGTAAATGTTTATAAAATATTGTTTAAATGAACTGCTCTGTTATATTGTTAGTAGAAAACACTTCACTGCTATCCATGTTCAGGATAGCAAGTGTGATGAAGTCACAGATACAGTTAGTTTTCAGTTTCGGTGAATAAGCTTTATGTAGTTGTGCAGTCTTACTAATTTATCCATCAGATTCCTTAATCACTTATCATGAGGAAAGCAAAAAGCCGATGCTGATCATTCAATGAAGCAGAAAGCTTCTCAGTATTAGATGTAACCTTTCAAACTATATGACATGTCAGCACTCTAATTAGCTTCATGTTCTAATAACAAGCTCAGTATTCAACTCCTATTTGATGTATTGAGTTGTTAGAGTGCAAAGAAGGAAACACTAAAAGGACTTCCACTTGTTTCACAATTCTAAATTATACACTCATATTATTTTAAAACAGCTGCTAAATATAGACATGCAGCCTTTTTCATTTCTTTGAATTTGCTGTGCTTTGTGCAGTAGTTCCTGTTACTTACCACCAGAGGGCAAACTGGTGCAGGTGGCCCCGTTGCGACATGGTTGATGCTGGCAGGCATCAGGGTAGAGAATGCAGCCAAGCTTGAGCTCTGTCAGTTCCACCACCTCTGCATACTGTGAGCGTTTGTTCTGCAGAGGAAGCTCTCTGTTGTTCAGCATGACTGAGTCCAGGCATCCTTGGAATCCCTCATGAACTCGGGGGTCCTTCTGGGAGGCTACGAGGCTGCGGGAGTTTGGAGGCTGCACCTGACAAGAGAGAGTTTACAAGAAATATATATAAAACGTGTTGGAAAGCTAACGTTTGAAAACAAAAACAGATATAATATCAGATTTTTCAGTACATGAAATGGAAACAAGAATCATCAGGACTGGGACTGTCACTAAATCAACCCCAAGGATTACCAGATCAGCTTTTTACACATCTGACAAAGATGTGGCTAAAGACAGTATCTCACTGGACTGCAACTGTAGGAGACCAGTTAGAGACACAAAATTGTGAAACTTCCCCCCCACAAATTTCCCCTTGTAATCAGCAAATACTTCAAACATGTTTACAAACTGTATGTTGTATGAGTGTCACATAAACTCTGCAGAAATTGGGCCAAATTTGCTGGACGTATGCATAACTATCACTCCCTTGTTGCACAGCATTCTTAAGACAAAATTTTCATTTTTCAGACATGACTCCCGCTCAATAGTTGCGAGAATGTGAAATGAGAAATCTGAATCATATAATTATGGGGCCTTTCCCAAGTCCAACAAACATTTTGTCATCAGTAGTGCAGTGATATGGACCACAGAGAAGCAGCTGGATGAGAAGCCAAACCTGGATGAGGACCAGGCTGACCTGCTAAGGCTGTAGCAGGTGTCAAAATACACTGAGTGCACCATTATTTGGCAAGTGAGTATTTTGACAATATTACCATTTTTATGCATATTTTTCATTTCCAAGCTGTATAAACCTGAATGCTTATTGGACTGAGGAATATCAGGTGATGTGTATTTATGTAATGTCGGTGGGTGTGGCCTCAGGAGACCAACACCTTATATCTAGGATTTAGGACTTAGTACTTTGGATTTAGGCCTACCTGTGAAGAGCAGTGAAATATAAAGTCTTATAGTAACACTGATGTTGGACGAGCAAAACAAGTAAAAGGAACACAAAATTAGAATATAACCACCATATACTGATGAGAATCTGTCTGCTGTGTCAGAGCAGAGCAGATAAAATCTGTAAAAGTTGCTTACCCTGTTTGCTAACCCTTCAGTAGGAGAGATTTATAGTCTTTATTACTGATTAGCTCTTAAGAATGAATCATTTAGGTAAATAATGTGTGAACAAACAAATTAATGTCAGAAAGTCTTGAAGAACTCTGCTTCTCCAGGACTGACCAGAGCTCCAAAGTAGATGGTTCTGTCTGGAGAGAAGGTCTGGATTAAAAGCGGCGCATGGCGCTGCTCCACGTAGCTGTTATCCAGAGCGAGGCTGCTGAAGTTACGGTTCAGCTCCAGAGCCACAGTGTGCCAGTTTCCATCGTTGATGCGACGACCAGCGGGGCCCAACATGTCAGGGGTGTCACCGTCCCCCCCAGAGCTGCGGCCACACGACTGCTGAAACCACAACTTTCCCTCCTCCAACTGCAAAAACACAAACACAAACTTTAATCACGTCATCTATCTATCTGTCATCCATTCAGTTATCCATCTGTCATCCATCCGTCCATCCATTATCAGTTCATGAAGCAATCCATCTATCTGTCATCCATTCATCAAGTGAAGTCAAGTTATTGATAAAGCACATATAAAAACAACAGGTCATGACCAAAGTGCTGTGCAATAATAACTATATAAAAGACTGCAGGCCATTGATTGGTCAGAGAGCAACATCAATCATGAAAGTGTCTCTTCACAAGAAATCCATAATTTTTAAAACTGTGCAGCTGCAGAATTTGTTTATGTTATTTACTTTTAAAAATATATATATAATATATCCATTAAAATGGCAACATGTTAACCAACACCGTGGTACTACGAGGAGGTGCAGATGTTTCTGTGCTTGTTGATTGATAATTCAGACAGAGACCAAATGGACTCAGTTTACCGGCTCCGACTGGCAGAGGAAAGGAGGAGGCTTCAACTCGGCCATGGCATTGTCAAGCAGAGGGTGTGGTCGCTACATCGGAGTTTGGAGTTGGAAGTTGGCTGGTTGTGAACAGCAGCATCGGGCAGGATGGGGAGGTGTGGTGTGGAGTGTGTGGTGGTTAGCAGCCTGAAGAGGTGTTGAACATGGCGTGGTGGTAGATGGCCCATTAGAGGGTCTGGTGCTAAATCTGCTGAAGAACAGATCCAGGTTGTTGGCTCTGTCCAAATTGTCCTGCTGTTGATGATCTTTGGAGTTGAGGCTGTGACTCTCCTCATCCCCGCCCCACAAATCTCTAATGTTGTTTTCTTGAATTTTTACCTCCACTTTCTGTTTCTACAGCTCCTCAGCCCTGCCTTTAATTCTTGCTGTATTCTCCTTAAAGCTGTTGTAGGCAATCTGTTTAAAAAACAATTTTTTTCTTCATGGTTGTTAACTGCATCTACACGTCACGATAGGTATTAATAAATTGGAGTGACTAAAAAAGAGGAAAAACAAAAATCCTATTTCAGTCACATTTGGCTAAAAGCTTTGTCCAATACCGTGTTTTGTGCCAAATTTAATGACTGAACAGTTAAACTGTCTTTTTTCATGCCCCCCCCAACTGTGTACATTCTTATTGTGCACTCATCCCACGTACTTTAGATTGTAAAGAGCTGAGAGGCTCTAGCAGAATATGCAAAGGTGGCAGACAAAGAGCAGCAGCAGCCTGTTTTTGCTCCTTCAGCACAACTACTGGAGGCAGAATAAGAATCACACTGTTTGAATTGGCAGAAGAAGAAAACAAACAAACAAAAAACTTTTGGACAGAGAAAGAAACCAAAAAAGAGTCAACATCAGGATAGCTTTTCCAAGATGGCGACAACTCAGAGAATCACAGGGACAGAAAGCTAAGACCATGGTTGCGTTTTTTTCTGGACAGGTAATGTTTGTTTTACTTTCTAAGTTATATGATAAGAGCTGTATATTAGCTACATGATTGTTTTATTGCAACTGGTCAACAGCACTCATGTCCAGCTAAGTGTTACGGTTCACAGGTCTTAGAGGCGTGGCTTTGGAAGGAGCTCCGAGGTGAGGCGGAGGGAGGTGTTGGTCTGTTTGGATTGAAAACATACCCTTCTCTTAAGTTTAACAATACACTGCACACTGCAGCTTTAATTCATCCTTGTTGACAGACCAGTAGACCCTCTTCTTCTGATTCAAAAGGACTGTCGGATCACCAGTGATCCGACAGTCCTTTTAGGCTTATTGAACTGTCCTGGTTAGAATGGTGGTGTGATGACAGAAGTTAATGTAGTTATTCAGTCTGTTACTGCACTGAAGTAATCTTCATGCGGCATGCAGAGCACATCCCAGAACCTCAGTGGTCTCCTGACTCCACCTCCATACACACAATGTGAGGTCAAGCTGCCTCTGAACTTCTGTAACACACCCATCCATCCGTCCATCCGTCCGTCCGTCCGTCCGTCCGTCCATCCATCCATCCATCCATCCATACACTTGCAAGTAACAGCAAAATTTCCAACAAATTGAACTATAATAGACTGATACTACATCAGTAGAACTCTAAAAGCAAGAGATCAGAGGCTGAACGCTGAGCTAACAAGGACTGCATTTAAACTAAAACTTGTGAAAAAAAAACCACAAATAAAATTAATGCATGGTCCTGGATGTTCCAGATGTCACGTAAAAAAAGGAAGCTGAACAGATTTCAAGTTTATTGCCAATTATATCTTGGAACTGAAGAACACCTTCTATTTAAAAAAATGCCATTTTGACTGAGAGACACCTACATCCATCCATCAGTATATTTAGGAGATGATAGTTGTAATTTAGGTTATTTTCAACTCCACTTTCCTAAATCCAAGTTCAATGTAATCCAAAGTGATGCAGCATAAAATAGTATGTGTCCATTTGGCTCCAGGTCAATTCCTACCACCGCCAAATCATAGTTTTCTAGCTTTGGCTTTTGGGTTACATTTTAAAAATAAAGATAAGATCTGAACCAGTTTTTAAATTATTATTATTATTATCAATGTGGTTAGACCTGGATATTTCAGGCTGTAGCCTCAAATGTTTTCTGAATAACCCTGAAAGAAGAAATTAAGTAATTCAATTCTATTTAAACCATGAATTAAACTTTTGAAATAAGTACTGTTTTCCTGAAAACACAAACAGGCTTTTTGTTATGCTTTTTCTGTAATTTATACAAGCAGCAGCCGCTTTAATACACCTGCACTGTGTAGAGTCTGAGCCTGATGGGTAGTTTATGCAGTGATTGCAGGAGTTGGAGAAGTTTCTCCTTTTGATGCAGAAGGACTCTTTATTCAGCTATCAGTAAAGATAAACAAAAATGTTCACACAAATTACTACACATCACCAAAGCTATATCCATCCATCCACTGCCTGATATGCATATTTTACGCACTGTAACCGAGCCATTACTCACACGCACAGGGCAGGTAATTGTTGTCACAGCATGTAAGCACCAATAAGTGTTTATTTATCATGAAGATTTGTTACAATAGTAAGCATCTTATGGATGTGGTATATAACAACACACAGCTGGATCCTGGGCACTTTTGATACAAAACATCAACCGCTGGGTATGAATGAGGTGGGGGCACAATTTTAGGGAACAAACTGTGCAGCACCTGTCGACCTACCTTTAGAATGATGCAGCGCTCTGTGTGCATGTACATGATGATTCCTCGGCTCTGCAGGGTTCTGATCCTCAGGGTAAGTTTCAGCTCCATCTGCAGCTGGTCAGACAGCCTGTACTTGATGTAGCTGTTACCTGAGAAACTCAGAGACGAATGTCCTGCACCCATAACAATGCTCAGTGTTAGTCTCTACAGTTCTCTGCATGTGGAATGAAAATACATTTCTTTTGGTTAAAAGAAGTGACTTCATGTTTCCTTCCATATAGACCGCTGAGTGTTTTTCTTTTTGTTTCTGAAATACACACCTGCACACTCTCCCAGCTTGCCCCGTGGACACTGGCATGCGTAACGCCCTCTGGTGGCTTCTACTGAAACACACTGCATGTCTGGTGGACACAGTTGTTCTTCACACTGTTCTAACACAACAGCACAGCTGGCATCTGCACACACAGACAGAAAAAACTGCCATCACATGACCAATAACTGGAAACGGGGGGTGGGGGTTCTGTGGTATACACATTTGTGTATTTGCTAAGGTCACTTAGCTGTGGGGGCCATCTTGAATTAGCTTGAATTAACTCCAAAAGTTAATCAGTTGTAGATGTACATCCAATGATTACTTTCTAGGAGTTTCAAACAATTCTGTCCACGGGTTTATGAGATACTTTGCTATCAGACAGACAAACAAATGGACAACACACCACAGGTTAAAAATAAATAAATAAAATAACCTTTTTTTTTTCTTAAATCGCCTTTCAACCAGTGTTGAGCATGAACACTTTCAAATGAATGCGTTCAGGAGCTAAGTTCATATTTTTGTGAAGTTTAAACTAAATAAGGTCTGTTTTTACATGAGGAACTTGAACTCAAAACAGCGACTTCGAACACCGTTCTGTTAAACTGAACATCTGCTGGAACTTGAAAGATGTTTTAGGACAAACACGATCTGCTTCATGCAGAAAAAAGATGATATTTATCCTGAAGGACAGACCAGTGTCAACTGGAGGACAGACAGGTGTCTGCTGCTCTGTGGGCAAAGTCAGGCTGTTACACGTGTGTGTCTTCAAGTCTTTGTGAGGACCATGTATAACATCAGTACAGTCTTAACTTCACCATAAAAACTTGAAGGCCCAGGCTTTAGGGCTTCAAGCAGCAGCTGTGAACACCTGGTTCTAAAGTCTGAAACGCCACAATGTTTTTCAGATATCTAGGCTGTTAAAAAATCTTACATTACAATGTTTAGATATCTCAAACTTAGTTTTTTTTCAATTAAAGTTGTAGTTTTAGAGACTATAAATGTATATTTTATTATTATAAATATTTTAATGTTTCTAAGTTACATTCTAGTTTGTAAGAATGTCAGTTTGAATAGAGGAAACTGTAAAATTGATATCTAAAAACATAATTAGAGATAGGCGTGTAATGTGATTACATGTTACAACAGCCTGCCACAGAGAGAAGATTATACTGCTATGACACAGTCAGTATACTAACTGACATGTGTCATCTACCAAAACTGAATCAGTTTTAGAAAACTTTATCTTGGGAAAATTTGAACTAGTTCATCTTGTATCTGTGAATTTAGTTTAGAAATTTTAGGTGGTAAACTAAGAACATGAATTAATTCAGCTTTAATCTGAACTTTGAACTAGTTCCAGTGAGGGGTGAACTTGCACAACACTGCTTTTGATGGCGGGTGACAGAAAGCTTTATCATTTCAAAATCCATATCTGACTAATAAATAAGGAAATGTTTACATGTATGGCAGACGTTTCAAATTTCCTAATCACCTGAGAATGATGTGGTATTTACATAATTTTTGAAACCACAACTTTAAGTCAGGGTCATGGAAGGCTAGAGTCGATCCCATCTGTTACCAGCCAGGAGGCGAGGTACACCCTGAGCAGGATGATTCATGGTTTTTATTATCACAAATGTTTCCTCGCAATGATTCTAATCCCTTTAATAAGCTTTCATAAGGAAACTGCAAATATTCACTTTTTTTATTAACTTAATGCACTGATAAAAACAAATTTATTTTTGGCAGGTTATGACATTATTACCAAAATGTTTCAGAACTATTAACAAATAATTATGCTTTGTAACCCTAAATTTGTTTCTATTATAGCCTTCAGTTTTTTGCCCCTTATCATCTTGTGGCATAAATTTCAGATTATATTACCCTAAGTATCAAGTGTTACTGCCAAGTAATTCAAGTTTCATGTACACAGTGTTTTTTTATTTGTCATTTCATCTTTAAATAAAGGCCTAGCACTTCTTAAAGGAATGTATATTGCCCACTGCCTTTTAATGACAGAGTTTTAAACTATGTTGAGAAAAGATGTAGTTCTAGCCAATTTGGCCAAACCTCGAAAACAACATTATGCGTAATTTCATGCAAAAAAGATTTTGCAAAATGTGTGAGAACTCAGAGTTTGTTGTGAATAATTCCCAGCTACTACCACACCAGATTTGAGCTCAATATCTGTAAATTTGACTGGGTTTAAAACCATTTTTGCCAAAGTTGCTTAGCTGTTACGGCCATCTTGAATAAAGTTCACTCCAAAGTTACTTAGATATGGATGTACACCCAATGATTCCTTTCTGAGAGTTTCAATAAATCCATCCAGGGGTTGACAAGATGTTTTGCTAACAGATAGGTATAGTTGACTCTAGTGTCAGGATTTGAGTTATTCTTTAGTTTAACAAGTTCTTGTGTGTTGGGTTTTATTTTCTCTCGTGTTTCTAAAGTTTTATTTTGGTTATGTGTGATCTGTGTTTTGTCCTTCCTCTGTTGTGTAGTCTGTTTCCTGTACTCGTTGTGTTCCTGTCATCATTGACCATCTGCCTTTAAAACCTGTTCATGTTTTCCACTTACTCACTCGTTCATTTTTGCTATCACTCTTATGTGCTGTCTGGTTTTCTTTAGGTCTTTAGCTAATGGCAAAGTTTTAAACAAAGTATGATCTTGTATGATCAATTAACATTCAGAGTATAAGTTGGGGATGACTCTCGATTCTAGTCAAACCTGTCAAGTGGTTTATAAGATATTATGCTAAGAAACTGAAAGACAGACTGACCCCCCCCACACACAAACACCCACACACACACAGACACACACCCACACACAGACACCAGCCCCCCAACCAACACACACACACTCAGTCCTTAAGGACTGGCCTGGTCTAATTAATGAAGT
>JAOXNZ010000091.1:27909549-27928172 GCA_028566095.1 Kryptolebias brasiliensis
TCAGGAGCATGCCCAGGTGTTGTAGGGAGGTCATACAGGCACATGGAGGCCACACACACTACTGAGCCTCATTTAGACTTGTCTATTCAGTGACGTTGTCATGTTATTTTCCACTGTCATATTGAGTATGAATCCAAATACAGATCTCCATGGTGTAATAATTTTGATTTACAGTGATCATTTTTGTGTTATTTTCTTCTCAATCAGTTCCACTGCGTTTATAATAAAGTTTACCAATGAGAATATTTAATTCATTGAGATCTAGGATGTGTTATTTTAGTGATCCCTTTAATTTTGTGAGCAATGTATAAACAAATTATGGAGAGTCACGGGAACTTCAGTTGCACATTTTGTTCAGGCTTGTCTTCCAGATGGCAGGAGGCTGTTTCTTTTATGAGGGGTGGGAACTTCTAACATCCATTAGCTTTTTTTCTTGCAATCTCTTCTTGAAAATAGTCTTCAAGGAGGGATGAGACACCTCGAGTCTCTCAGGCATTCTGATCACATGTTACAGAGCTTTTCGGCAGTCGTCAAGATGTGATGCATCTTGACAGGATCTTCTCAGTAGTGCCCTAATAAAACATGGTAAGGATGGAGGTTGGAATTCTTTACATGTTTCAGCCTCCCAAGGGAGTGCATTACCTGTTGGGTTTCTTTGGTCAGATGTGTGGTATTGAAGCTCCAGGACTCTTCAGTAATGCAGACCCTCCAAAATCTGATGTTGCTGACATTCACAGGTGAACCACTAATGTGTGGGAAAAAATGATCAGACTTTGTCCTAAAGCCACCAGTGAGCTCTTTAATTTTGTTGACATTCAAGAATAGAAGGTTTTCCCCTCAGCAGCTCACTAACTATTCCACTTCAGCTCTATAAGATGTTTCAACAATGTTGCTGATGAGTCCCACCACTGTTGCATCATTAGCTTTCCCTAATGAGAGAAATTGTGATTATTTTAGCATCACACTCATGTGTCAGCAAAGTAAAAAACAAAGAACTGAGGACACATTCCTGAGGGTCTTCTGTGCTCAGTATGTGCTGTCTTACTGCCAGCACAAACTGCCTGTTTTCCTCCTGACAGGTAGTCCTCTAGAAAACATCCAGAGGGAGGTTTTCAGTCCGAGCAGAGAGAGTTTCACAGTAAGCTGCTGTGGGATTATCATTTTTAAGACTGATGAAGCTGATAAGCAATCATAGTTGTGACAGGTGTGATTGCATCATCTGTGGACTGGTTAGTATGATAAGAGAACTGAAGGGGTCCCGAAAAGGTGGGAGGCTGGTTTTAATGACTCATGACTAATTGTTCAGAGCACTTCATTATGACAGAGGTCAGAGCCACAGTAAGGCACGTTACAGTTGTTTTCTTGGGCACAGGGATGATGGTGGCAGTTTTAAATGGATAGTCTAGTCATTTTTGAAGTGATGTTTTGTCAAATTGTTATCAATGGTACCTCATCAGCTGTGGCATCAGTCATAGAGCACAGACTGTGGAGAATGCAGCCAAACTTGGCCCCAATGTTAATCATTTTTCAGGCTTATAAAACAACTTTTTCTCAAAAACAACATACCAGTGTGAAAAGATGCTACATTACCTAATATTAAACTGTTACACTTTTGCATGATACTTTTTGTTGCTGCTTTCTGAAATGACTAATATCACAGCTGATAAGGTAATAGCTATTGATAACTTCAACTGCAATGGCTAGACAAACCCTTTAAACTGTGATGGCACAATAGTCTGTTGGAGGGAAATGTTAAAGATGTCTGTAAAAATAATAATAATAATAAAAAAAGAACATTAGCTTACTCGGCAGCACAGTCTTTCAACACAACCTGGATCCTGCAGCTTTGCGTGAATTGACTTTGCTCAGTGTCCTTCTTACTACAGCTGCCCACAATCACCATCATGGATGGGGGTGGGAGTTCTATCCTGGTGTCTTATTTAAAGCTTCAAACCTTTCAAAAATTTATGAAGCCTATCTGGGAGGGAGGCATCTGTGACCTTCTTTTGTTATGTTTCTTTATCATCTGTTACAGCCTGAAACCCCTGCCAAATGCATCTTGTGTCCTTACAGTCACAGAATTTGTCCTTGATTTGTGTTTGTAAGAGTATCAGTATGTATACAGTTCTGTATGCTGGAAAAAGTATATCAGAAATATGGTCTGACTATCCAAAGTGTGGTCAAGCAGCTGCTTTGAAACCCTTTATATCAGGGGTGGCCAACCCTGGTCTTCGAGGGCCACTATTCTGCATGTTTTACTTGTTTCCCTGGTCCAACACACCTGATTTGAATTAATGGGTGATTAACAGGCTTCTGCAGAACACAAAGAGGTAATTTAACCATTAAATCAGGTGTGTTGGAGCAAGGAAACAGGTAAAACATGCAGGATAGTGGCCCTTGAGGACCAGGGTTGGCCACCCTTGCTCTTTATGTTTGCTTTGACCAGAGCCAACATGTTAGTGGTTTTGGTTTGAAAATGGACAGACTGGTAGTATTTGGGTAGAACAGTTTTTGTGTTTGCATGTTTGAAATCTAAAGCAAATACAATAAAACTGTCAACAAAACAGTTTCAGGCTCACTGTTAGCATTTAACCATTTGTCCAAATCATCTTCTGTGTTAGCACTGAGAGGAACATGTGACTGAATTCTCAGCTTTTTATAACTATATGATACACCAGCTGTAAACCAAGAATATAACAGGTCATGTATTGATACCATGCATTTTGGTACAGGTCTTTGAGTTTGGTACCCATTCACATGCATGTTCTTTGAACATATCATACAATCAGTGTTGGAATTGCACTATTACCATATCTTTAGCATTATAGTTCGTGAAAGCATCGGTTATGTTGTCATATTTTGCTTTTCTTGTTATAAAGCACTTTTTGCCAAACAACTTAAACAACAAAGTTTGTTGCTCGCCTTTCTTTTTTTAAATTTTTTTTTTATCTTGCTGTCTCCTGTACTTCTTCCAGAGCTTTTCATATACTTCGTACTGAGTCCCGTGGTTGCTTTGGCGGTGTTGTCTCACTATAACAGTTTTCCCACACCTGGAGGATTGGGCTGGTTTGATAGAAGTTCTCCCTCCCAAAGCCACTACAAGAGCTGAAGAAGATGAAGACTGCGAAGCTGTTGCATGCTAGTGTGTTGGTCCGACTCTCGTTCTTCACAGTTTCTTTGGCATCTTGTGTTCACCTTCCATCTACTGCACTGAAGCGCTCTGGAGCCTGAATACTCATGAGCCCTAATACAACTCATGAAGCCTCCTCCTTCTTCTCTTTCTTCTTTTTTGAAGTTTTTTTGGCACCCTTTAAGTTGCAGTGTTGTATCCCTCTGGTTTACACTCACAACCTTTGATGGTTGGGAGGTGGGAGACCGCAGGAAGGTATCCACAAGCGATTTATTTATTGAAAACAAAACAAATCTTGTAGATGTAATAAAAATACCATGAGTGAAATAGGAATGAGGCAGGACACAAGTTGCAGGGACTCACAAATGAGGTTCTGACAAAGGCTGAGTGAAAACAAGCAGCTTACTGTACATCTGCTGACGGGTGATTATTGAGTTTGATTACAGATAGCTAACAGGTGTGTGTGACAGGCATTACAGGCTGAGGGAAACAATGAGCAGGAAATCTGAAAAATACTGGCAGAAATTAACACTGAAACATAATGATAAACAAGAAAGTGAGGTAAGCTAACAGGAAAAGAAAATACAAAAAAACACCAAGAAACACTCAAACCTTTCCTGCTAACTTATATTTATAACAATTTCAAGTTTGATACTATTACTGGCATATAATCAAAGAACTGGATGAGAAAGAAAGACTGAGTTTTGCAAACTTCACTTACCATTGCATGTACAACGTGAGGTCCGGTGGAAGCGAGGTGAGACAAAACTGACACGAGGAGTGGTGTATGTGGCCAGGTTGTGTGAATCCAGGATGATACTTTGTTCACACTGAGCACCTCGACACTCCAGCCCTGAACAGTTCTTATCCAGGATGGCAGAAACTCTGAGCACCTCCTCCAGCTTTCGGCGTGATGTGCTGAGTTTTTGAGTGAGGTAAGCAGCCTTGTAGAACCCACCTCCTGCTGTTTCCACAGAGACCAGCAGGTCCAGTTGTTGCGTCCCACCTACGGGCTGAAGACTGAGCAGGTGCAGTGTGTCGTGTTGTTGTGACATGGCCACCTGCTGCATCACTTTCAGTACACTCTTCAGGTACAAGGCCACAAAGTCTTGTGGAGCTACGCTCTCAAAGCGCACTGTCACCGCATCCCGAAGCATCTCAAGTGTTGCCTGCTCCACATGCACACTAATGGGAACAGGCACAACGAAGCGGCCATCACTAACACTGGCATTGAGAAAGTATTCCCCAGCATCTAGTCCTCCGAGAGCAATAATCTTTCCATCATGGGGACTAATCTTAAACAGACTGCGATGGGTTGGAGGGGCATGTCCAAACGTCAGCGCATCGTAAGGGTCAGAATCAGTGGCATGGAGCTGACCAATCACACCACCTGGAAACTCGTCCTCCATAGTGACTATATGAATTTCCAGGGGCAAGGCAACGGGTCGATGGAGGCTCTCCTCGATTACTCTGACTGTTAGAACAGAAGAGGAAGACAACGGGGGCTTCCCAGAGTCGGACACCTATAGAGGACGGATGACAGAAGTCAAACAAAAAAATCATACACAGGTGAAAATAAATCATAGAAAAAGAGACAAACAAAAAGACAGGATATGAGTATATGGATAAGAAGTAGAAAATGTTGTTTTTATATTTGCACAAGAAGAATTTCTCCAGATACTCTGGTTTCCTCCCACTGACCAAAAACATCCATGTTAGGTTCATTGGCAACTCTGAACTGTCATTAGGTGTGAGTGGGAGGATGAATGGTTGTTCATTGTCTCATTTGTCTCTATATGGCTCTGTAATGGACTTGTCCTGTCCAAGATGTACCCCGCCTCTCACATAGTGACTGCTGGAGATAGGCACCAGCTCCCCGCAACCCGGAACAAAAAAGGGGGTAAAAAAAAAAGGATGAATATGCTTAGTTCATACCTGAATAACTTAATACATCACTTAAGTGTGGGCAAACTGTTTTATTAAATAGTTTTGTGAATATGCCTATAAGTTCCTGAAATGTCACCAGGAAATTTTACTGTGTCACAGCAGATTTTTATTGAGGCACCTGCCCCAGTAAAATAGGTCTGGAGACGCTGATGGTTGGGTTACTGCTACATAAGTTTTGACCTTTTTTACTGTCCCTCCATGTTCAGGAAGGAGCACTTATCATTTAGCATTCAATCAAGTTGATTCACGTCTTTATATTTTTCTGAAAGAATGCAAAATTCACTGTGAACTGGAGAAAGCGTGTTGATTCTTTTGTTACAAGGCACCTTATTTATCTCAGTTGACCTCTGACCTTTTAAATAACTGACGTTATGTCACTACAATTTTGTGAAATGGCTTATTCCTGCAGGCAGTGCTCCAGGCTGCAGTAACAACAGCGAGCTTCTGCTGCTATTAGCGTTTACAAATAACCACTGAATTCTGTGTTAAAACTGAGTGAAGTGAAACTGACGCTGGCCTTCAGGATACAAAACTGTATTTACATGAACCACTGTGAAATCTTTGAGATTGGACTAGTTATTAGAGTTCATTTTTACAGTCCGCTGCCTACAGCAGAAGTGAGTCTAACTATCATCGAAGCGTTTCCTGTTTCTGTAAAAAAGGTCTTTTCCCCTCCTGGTTGCACAGCTGGTGTGACTCATGAAAACCAGCAGCAGCTTCTGTGCTATTACGCTCTCTTACCTGTATATGAAGAGCGTATTCAGTTGCTATGTCCCTCCTGAACACGTGATTGGCCACAAGTGTTCCGTCTTTCTCCAGCACAAACTCCCCCCCCTCATTTCCAGACAGGATGCTGAAGTGAAAGGGGGGGCCGTTACGAGAGGAGTCCTGATCGATGACCGACAGCTGCAAGATGCTGGTGCCAATCGGCTTGTTTTCCTGAGGAGGGGGGTTGGATGGTGGGAGTAAATTATGGTTATGAGACAAAGCAACGGCACAGTTCAAAGACAGATGCAACTTCAGTGTTTTATCTAATGCAATAAAAGGGAAAACTATGACATAAACTCTGCCTCTTAGTGTCTGCTGCAGCATTTTGTCATAAACTAAAAACCCCATTTGTCATGGTCCCTGTCTGGATTTTTATTTCATATTTTTTTTTGTTTTTCTCGTGTTTTATCTTAGCCCACATCTGTTTGTACACCTGTGGATCATTTCATCAAACATCAGCAGATGTGCAATCCATCCCACCTCTGCTTGAATGGTTTTTTGCAGCCTGGCTCTATCTGAATACATTTCCTGCTCTCAGCTAACATCACTCTCCTTTTCCATACACAAGTTTTTTCCACCAAAATCAGAGTGGAGGGACGAGCTTTTTACACTTGTGTGCAGCTGGTGGTACAAGGAGAATAAATCATGTCTGTCCTTCTGTATCGGGGTGTTTCAGAGTGCAGAAGTAGGTTCTTAAAGAACTTGAGTTGTATTTATACATTTGTGCTGATCAGAACTGAGGTGTACAAAAAAATGCAACATTTGCAGTTTCACTTGAGGCTGGACTGAATATCAGCTGAACATATTACAGACTAGTTACACTGAAGAATAGTTTCAGGATTTTTGGTCTAATTTAAATGGGACTAAAGTTTCCAGTTTGAGCCTGTTTACCGTGCCTCGCCTGTTCATCTGAAAGACAGACTCAAAGGTTCAACTGTCTACTAGACTCCACCCACAGA
This sequence comes from Kryptolebias brasiliensis, assembly GCA_028566095.1. NCBI lineage: Eukaryota > Metazoa > Chordata > Actinopteri > Cyprinodontiformes > Rivulidae > Kryptolebias > Kryptolebias brasiliensis. The sequence goes on from JAOXNZ010000091.1 coordinate 27,916,354, forward strand.
CAACCGTCTTTTTAATGTTTAAAGAAATTAAAAGCATGTCTTCTGTCATCATGTTGGACTTAATTTTTCCATCGGTTTACACTGACGTAAGAAAAGGTCACTTGCAGGTGTGCAGATAATGAGTAAGACCACGATTGAAACTTCTTCAAAATATATGAAATCTGAATTAGCTTTGTGTTTGAAATATTTAACTGTTTTTCATTTAAATCTGATCTTATTTAGTTTACTGGAGCACTGCAGCCTGTCCCAGCATGACTGTTGGTGGGGTATGGGGTTACATCTTTGTGTTCAGTCAGTAAAACTAAGTGCACCGTTTTGGCTCAATGCTTTGACAAATGTGTTCTTATTTTGTCCTTACATGACAATGATTTGTTGCACTCGTGATGAGCATCGTCAGCAACAGTTCCAAATGTGAAACGTCTTAAGATTTTGTTCTGTCCACTGTTTTTAAGTGTGAACATAAAAACAGAGCTGCTGCAGTGTGCAAAAGTCCCTCCGCCTCACACAGAAAGATGTATCAAAAATTCTCCTGCATATAAGTCATAGTTCACTGAGATAAAGATTAGTCTATACATGAGAATAAAAGGAGAGCAATGCTGCTGAGGGGGCAGATTTAGAAGACACAGATTTTTGTACTCCTCCACTGCAGCTGAAATTACTGTACCAAACAACCTTTTCTGAACTAATAGCATTTTCTTGCAGTCCTAAAATGAACTGAACTGACCTGATTAGAACCAAAATGAACAGAAATGATTTTAACTGAACGGATTCCTTCTGTTCACCTGTATGACAGCAGTGAGGTTGGTGGGGATGAAGGTGGGGGGGTTGTCATTGATGTCAGAGATTTCAATGTTGACCAGTGTGGTGGAGGACATTGGTGGAGTTCCAGTATCCAGTGCTCTGATGGCCAGCGAGTAACTGGGAACCTGAAAAAGTAAAAAAAAAAAAAAAAACATACAGAAAAAATAAACAATTCTGGCTATGATATTGGTGTTTTTTTTTTTTTTTTTACACAGATCTTGCCTAATCACTTAGCAGGAGTATGTGTTGTGAATGGTTCTCAGCTACTACCACACCACATTTTTGCTCAATAGCCGTAAAATTGACCAAGTTATAAACTAATTTTGTGTTTGCTAAGTTTGCTTAGATGTAGAGGAAACCTTGAATCAGGTTGACTTCAAAAGTTAATCAGTTGTTGATATAATGGTCATCTAATGGTTACTTTCTAAAAGTTTCATTAAAATCTGTTCAATGGTTCATGAGATATTTTGCAAAAACAATGAACAAATAAACACACACACACAAACACAGGCAAAAACATTATCACCAGCCTCTTAATGGCGGGCAATAATAAATATTTTTCAGAAAATGTGAACGCTACTAAAAAACGTATTATTCGACAGAACAAGTAGCAACTAAACTTAATAAAAAAGTAGTACTGCTGTTGTCGTTCATTGTAAATATTAATCAAGTACTGCAGAAAATGATTTATGTTTCTTCCTTTTTAATAAATCTAACTGCTCTCATCAATTACATAGAATCAGTTCATTCCAGTGAACTGATTCAAAAATTCACTGATCCAGTGAATTTTATAATTCAGTAGATTATAAAATGCCAATTGGTAAGAAGTTGTCAATTTAAAAACAACAATCAGATTGCTTATAATCTGTACTTTGATTCAATTTCCCCATCCTGTGCAAGTATGAGGCGGGGGGCGACACTGGACTAGAAAGACTCCCTGTGGACTGCCTGCGTCATGTTGAGGTCCTCCTGGGGTCAGCCAGATCCCCTGAGCTTTTGTCTGCTAGGATATCAACTCTGACCCACTGCTGATCTGCCAGGTCCAGTTCCAACAGCTGTGAGCTGACTTTCATCCTGCACTGAATCACTGCTTGTGTCCAGGCCTGAGGGGGGCCACACCCTCTGACATGGGACCAGCAGTGTGCCCGTAATGCCCACTCTGTAATCCATCTGATCCAATATTGTAATCATTGTAATACAGTCAGATGAGCTTTTAACACAAGCAGTTTGATTTCAGTTCCATCACTGTGTCTGCTTTTTGTGGTAATGCTGAAAGCCCCGTCACTGTACAACAACAAATTGTGCCCTCAGATGTGTCCTATTACAGATAGAATGGCATATGACTTTACATAATGTGAGAGCAGCTTGGTGACATTAATTCCAGCTTACTCAATGGTTATAATGTCCTCTATTGTCCTCTGTGGGACACTTGACAATTTTTTAGGATCTGTTTCCTAGTAAAAACTCTTATAACCTAGCTACTTAACCTCAAGGCTTCTACCAGTATCAATGGTTTGACAGATTACCTCATATTTTATTGTCACTTTCATTCACAGTGGAAAGTGTATCCTGCTCAAGCTCCTTGCAAAGTGCTAAATTAGCTGCTTTTACATGTACAACAGTAACTCTTTTGTTCAGATTTTTAAAGATTCATAGAGTTGAATGAGTCTCTGCTCAGTTTGTGGCTCACCTCCAACCCAATGAACAAGCCACCATGGGGCCCTTTTAGACTCTCAGCGAATGCCTGGCTTTTCCCACCATTTCACATGAAAGACATCATATAATCACTAACCATCAGCCTTGTACCCCTTTTAAAAAACACAGTACATTATTTTGGGGTGACTTATATTTGCTAACATTTTGCAAATGCCGTTCAGTTTGTTGCCAACAGTTGCAGCCCAGTGAGAAACAGGCTTTCCCAGCCCATGTCTCCTTTCCATTATTTACATCTCTAAATTGGCAACAATCCTTGACACCAGTGAACCCATGGTACTTCTGTATCTCTGTTTCTAAAAACTATCATTATATTTTGAATGTGAGCTGACAAGGAAGAAGTTTGACATGGTACAATCCTAATCAGGGATGAAATACAGTAAGTCTTACTGATTGAGGAACCAACTTAGCTCAGTTATTTCCTTACAATGCCAACCTCCCACAGTGTCCTAATTGCAGACATTCTTTACATTCTCTGGTTAGGCCCCCTTTACACAGGATGACGACTCCGCTACACCTCTCCATGATCTACACTCACAGAATGTGGCTGGATCAAATCTTGACAAACTTGAAAATCCTCCTTCAGAGTGAAGGTAATCATGACACTAGTGTGCTCTTCGTGCTCACAAAAATGTATTTTACTTCTATTTTCCATGTCCATGAGATGTTTTCTTGCATTCTCATCATGCCACAATCATGGGTATAGCCTAGGCATGAGGCCAGCATGGCAACTCCTGCTTAAAATTCTGAATGATCAACCTATGCTGGTGTGCACAGGTTTCACATCATGGATACACTATCATCATGATACTAAATCACCACAACCTTGCTACGGATGTGTGCACACTCAAGGTCGTTGTGGACCTATCACAAATAATGGGAAGCCCACTGTGTTCTTAATATGGCTCCAAAGACCTCACTAAGACTCTACAAGGACTATCCAGTGTCTGGTTGATTTTATAACATTTTAAGGGGTCATTAGGTGACCTCAAAGATCCGCTATACAAGAACCAGATGACATTAGGTTCATAATCTTCTAACATGCTTCTCCTTCAAACACAGGTCATAAACTCTACTGAGGATGCCAAAGGACAGTGTTGGAAAACACAAGTCAGTTATTTATTCAAGATATTTTTTTTAATTTTCTTGATGCAATTATTGGCACATATTAATGCTGCTATGTAAAATTAGAATTTGGTTTCAGTTCCAACTCTAAGTTAATAAAATATTCATATTATTTATGGTTAACAGTGTTATTTTTTTTAACATTTTAAATACTTTTTTGCTCTGAGAGGCCAATTGTAAAATCCTCATTTAAAGTGCCTACACTGAAAGTCACTGATTTATTATTTACCCTTTAACTAAATAGCCTATTATTTTTTATGTAAAACAAAAAACAACCTTTCAGAAAGTTTTGCTTTTCAGTGTGTTAAACTGCAGGAAAAAAATAACTAACTTTTCCTGATCACATCATGTCATTTCAAGAATCTTGCAAATTTCCAAATATGCAGCTGAACTAACCATCATGTACAGTTACTGATCTGCACTGTACTGAGTGTTATTTTTTAAATAACATACAATAAAAAATGATGACCCAAAGAACGAGATCCTAGATCCAAGCAGCTGAAATGGACCTATAGAGGGTGTCCCGGCTCAGCCTTAGAGATAAAGTGAGGAGCTCCGTCCTATGGGGGGGGGGGGGGCAGACAAGTAAACCAGCTGTGACAGTCTTTAGTGATTTGCTGTATACTTGGGTAATAAAGAAACCCATGTAGGCTTTCTTTGTCCCTGCGTCAAGAAAGTTTTCTGCTGGCAGACCAAGCTGTAATCAGAGCCAGAGGTTAGCTGACCTCCATTCCAAAGGAGATCCAAGAGAGACTGGGATTTTACTGACCCCTCAGACACATAACTTCAGTGACTTTCTGTGATTGGAAAAGCAATGTGGCTGGAGGAAAAATGCAACAGTTGACTTTCACAAGTTTAGTTTAGCTCAATCAAATCCAAAGAGAAACAAATTTACAAGTCTGCTTAAAATGTGCTCACACTAGGGGTGTAACGGTACATTTATTTATACCAAACTGTCACAGTACAGATGTCAGGGATGGGTGGAACAAAGTAGATGAAGAATACATTTGCCAAAGGTGATCAAGTTTCTCATCTAAACAGAGTGCATGTTTTATTTAAATTGCTTTTGGCTAACTGCCACTATAGAAAAGCAGTAGAGGAGGATTTTATCTAAAGGACTTTACAACAAAATAAAGCAAGAATGATTAGTTCAGATGAAACACAGGATCTTGAAAACTTGTCTGACTGTCTTCAGATCAGATCAGATCATCCACTCATCCACCCATCCATCCATCTATTTTCTTCCTTCTATCCGTGGTCGGGTTGCATAGGCAACAGGTCCAGGAGAGAAAACCAGACATCCCACTCCCCATTGACACTCCAGCTCCTCCTAGGGCATCCCAAGGTGTTCCCAGACCAGAAAAGAAAGATAGTCCCTCCATGGTTTGCCACAGAGTCTTCTCTAAGTGGGGCATGCCTGAAAAACCTGCAGAGGTATCCTAATGAAATGCCAAACAACCTCAGTTGACTCTTTTCAATGAGGATGATCAGCAGATCTAATCTGAGTTTCCCCCCCCCCATCTGATGGAGCTCCTCACTTTATCTCTAAGGCTGAGCAGGAACACCCTCTGTAGGAAGCCCATTTCAGCTGCTTTGATCCAGGATCTTGTTCTTTGGGTCATCATCCATTTCTAAGGACTATCAATAGCTTTGCCTTTCAGTTCAGCTCCTTCTTCACCTTGACTAGACCAACACACTGATTACTGCAGACAAGCCCTGATTTGTTGATGACTCTCCTTTCCCTGTTCCATCTACCCTCCCTTATGAACAAGACTTCCAGATATTTGAACTCTTCTGCTTGAGCCAAAGACTTATCTGCAACCTGGAATGGAACATTCCACCTCTTTTGAGCAAATAATCATGGTCTTAGTCTCAAAGAAGATGACTCTTATCTTAGCTGCTTTACACTCAGCTGCAATGCTGCCCAAATGCACACTGAAGGTCATGGCCTGAAAGTGCCAGCAGATTTATGCTATCTGCAAAAGCAGAGATGAGACCTTGAGGTTCCCAAACCTGACACCCCCCTCTCCCTGACTGAACCTTAGAATCCTGCCTGTGAACATGAAAAACAGAATCAGAGCCAAGGGAGAGCCCTGGTAGAGTCTAACAAGTTCAACCTTGTGCCAAGAATGACAACACAGCTCTTGCTTTGGTTCTAGTGAGACCAGATATGCCTTAACCCTCCCATGGCCTTCGAATCAAACTGACCCAAAGTTACAAGGGCTTCTCTACCTCTCTTCATCTCTCTCTCTCTCTTTTGAGGGCTTCGGGAGAGTTAAAAGAAAGCCTGACACCCCATATTCCCACAGCACCCACCACGTAATGCATCAGGGAGCATGGTCAAAAGCCTTATCCAGATCCACACAACACAAGACCCCCTTAGCAACCCTACAACAGTGAAGATGTAGTCCACTGTTCCATGACCAGGACGAAAGCCACACTGCTCCTCCTGAATCCGAGGTTCAACAATTGGTCAGAGCTTTTTACAACATCCAATAAGTTTGATGGTACAAACAGATGACTTTGTGGCCTGTCCATCCCAGAAATATTACCCAGATATGCCTTCAGTCTGAGGGAGAACACCGCAAACATAACTACTACAGTCATGGGACTACATGCAAATGCCAGAGAAAGATCACAATGTAGATTTAAACCAGTAACATTCTTCTTCTTGGGAGAAGTGTATGTGTACGTTTAGTATCCTTACTGTTTCACGGTCCAGTGGCTTGTTGACCTTGATGACTCCAATGATTGGGTCAATAAAAAACTGGCTGTTCTGGTCTCCGCTGACGATGGCGTAGAGGATTGCTCCGTTCAGATGGCTGTCAGCATCTTCTGCTACCAGCTGCAGGCACAAAGACACAAAAGCACAGTGAGTAAACTGTAGCATTTTCATGGAACCATCAAGGTTTATATTTTTTTCAGTCCTCAAGTTTAATAAAAACATGTCCTATAAATCAATAAAAATATACAAGAAGATAAAAAAATAGCTATGTTAAATGGACACCTTTCTGCAAACAGGGATCATGTGACTGGTTCTTTGATTGTACCTTGACAACAAACTCTCCAACAGTAGCATCTTCTGACAGCACTGCAGTGTAAAGGTCATGGCTGAACACGGGCATATTGTCGTTGACGTCTGTCAGGTTTATGTTCACTGTGGTAACTGCACTCAGAGTTGGCGTGCCACCGTCACGAGCCTCCACTGTCAGAAAGTAGTCTCTGCAGGTCTCGTAGTCTAGAGGCTGGGCCACTAAAATGGCTCCTGAGGAAGAGTGAGGAGACAGAAACAGGAAACAAAATTGTACATGTTTGTAAAGAGTAACTGGAAGACTGGGAACTTAAACAAAAAAAAAGGCCAGACGCAACCATACAATAAAATAATTTTAACTAGAAAATCTCTGCAGAAAAGTTGGAGTGCCAATGCAGCTATTGCTGAAATTACAACATCCATCTGCTTTCTTTTCTAAAGCTCAACAAAATTTAGGATTTACTTTTGTAATAATCTAAGGTGACAAAATACTTTTTGAGGTGTACACTGTAGAAAAAACATAAAGTTTGTGGGAGTAAGAAAAGTTGTTTCCTAAGGTTTTGTAAAAATTTAGACAGCTGAAAAGTTGAACATTCTGTGGTAAAATCTCTAAAAATCAACAAACTTAACTTGTTTTTTTATTTGTTTGTTTTGGCTGCTCCCTTCTTCAGGGGTTGCCACAGCAAGCAAACCTGCACAAACAATTTGCCAATTGTTTTACACCAATATCCTTCCTGACACAACATGGGGCTAGAATTCATAGCCTCAGGATAAGAAGACAACCCCACTGACCACCAAACTACCACTGCATCACACTTAACCTGTGATTGTGAAAATAGTGTTAAAGAGCTCAAAAAGACTTTTTTTTAAACAGTTTTTTGCCATTTGTCAACATTGTACAATATACTGCTACCAAAATTCAGACACTTCCATGTTAAGACATACATTTTTATGTATTTTTTGTATAACTTTTTAAGTTGTGGAAGGAGATGCAAATCAAAAACTGTGACGAAAAGGGAAGAATGATGGATGAATGGTGATAGAGTTTCAATCAGTAAACATTGGCACTATTAACTAGTTATGCCTGACAGCCTGGGGTTGTGCCAGCGGCCATGACATTATTGTGCTGCACAATGAAGGTAATGTGATGAGAATTTTAAACCACTGGTTTCAAATGTCTGTCTGGATTTATAACCGATCTCTGTACAGTTTGAAACCCTGTGTTATTGTCAGTTCAGCCATGTGCAAGGTTTTGTAAATGATTTCTGTGTGTTGGGGGTAGGAAAAGACTACAGTACCGCACCCAAAGACTGTTTACTACTGATAGACCTCTGACCTTCTTACCCTGCTGTTGTATGTTCAAATATTCATTTTTTAACAAGTTAGTTAAGTTGGTTGGTTAGGTCATGCTCAAAAGAAAGGTCATGTAACACCATTAGTACTGGTTCAGATGGAATAAAACTTTGGTTCAGAAAGCTGGAAGAAATGAAACAATACGAAAACATTCAGATGTGTCAGGGAAAACTGACATCAAGAACAGATGCCTAAAGAAAAATAAGGCTTTTGACCGTGTTCCCTGATGAATTATGTGGTAGGTGCTGTGGGAGTCTGGCTTTGGAAAAAGATCACAGCCCAAACAAAAGAATAAATGAACAAATTAATTACTTAATTAATTAACAAATGATGAATAAATTAATGACTTAATGAAAGAAATAAGAAATTATTGCTTGAACAAATGACCTAATGAACAAATGAACGACTGAACAAATAAAAGAAATGAATGAATGAGAATATACATTTTATTCTTATGTTTATTCTTCTTTCTTATTGTATTTATTCATGTTTAAAGTGATCTGGGTTTGCTGTTGGAACTCTAAGAGGTAGCTGTGACCTAACACTTTGTATAAACCACAAACAAAACAGAGTAAGATTATTTGACAGCAGAGTGCTAAAAATCACAGGGCCATCTAAGCAGAGATCTTTTTCACAGCTGTAACTGCAGTCAGTAACACAAAATGTTTACTGGTTTCATTACTGTAATACCAATTCTAAGAACTTGTTTACCTTCCTTAACTTTTATTGTGGAAGAAAAGTCACTCACCAGTCAGTGGGTGGATGTGGAACTTCCTGTGCTCGTTGCCTGATCTGATGCTATAGGTGATCTCTGCATTGGTCCCGATGTCTTTGCTGGCAGCATAAACTCTCAGAACCTCAGTGCCCACTCGCACATCCTCCGGTACTGTTGCCAACTGATCACGGCGCTCAAACACAGGCGGATTGTCATTGATGTCTAGCACAGTGATTGTGACGTTCACTAGTGAGAAGAGAGGCCGCGGTGAACCCTGATCGGATGCACAAACTGTGATCTGATGAGTTGGCTGGACTTCACGATCCAGAGTGTGTTCCAGGACCACGATGCCCGAGACCTCATCGATGGAGAAAAATCTTCCGGCAGAGTCAGCCAGGGAATAGATCACCGTGCGACCCGGACCTGCTGCAGAGTTCAAATAAGAAGAGTCAAATCCATACTAGAAGTTGAAGGTCTCAGTATGACTGGAGCTAACTGCTTGTACTCCTGAACATCTGTCTCAGAATCATCAGAATCATGGCTCTGGTGCATGATTAATAATTTTATGTCATAGTTGATGTACTCATTTAGCGTCTTAATTTGATCATTTTTGTTCAGTTGGATCACGTTTAGGTTCTGAATTATCACTGACGACCATTGGGTGTGCACATGAGAGCTTTGAGGGGAGAGGACCAATCCTGCTGATGTTGTGGAGAGACACACTGGTGTTCTTCCTGGCATCGTGGTGGGGGGAGCCACAGACTTCAGGTCACCACTGGTACTGATTCAGGGATTTTGATGGCACAGAGCTACATCAGTGACATCCTGCATCTGCATGTCTTACCCCTCCTGAAAAAGAACCCAGTCTTTCAACATGACAACACATGTGCACACAGGGGATGTGTCAATGGACTGCCGGAGTCATGTTGAGGTCCTCCTGGAGTCAGCCAGGTCCATAATTTTTCTCCAATCCAACATGTGTGTCACCTGACCTTTCAACATAACCTGTTTGATCAATTTGATTTCATTTCCACAACTCTGTCTTTTTTTTTCAGTGAGTGTATTGGCTGCTGATTATGTATGACATTTTTATCTGAAATTATTTTGATTGATCTGTTCTTTTTACATTAATAGTTTTCACTTTGGTATACAGTGTTTATTTTTACATTTTAGATGATCTACAACATTAATGAGAGTGATTTTCTTATCAGGAGTAGTTATTTCATCACCCACCTTCATCAGGATCTATGGCCTGTATACGTGTGAGCAGGGCCTTGACGGCTGTATCTTCATACACACTGGCAGTATACTGTGACATGATAAAGGTGGGGGGGTTGTCATTCACATCAGTCACTGCTAGATGAATCTCAGCACGGCACCAACGCCCTCCGCCGTCAGTTGCCTGAGTAATTAACCTGTAATTAGGTGTCATCTCATGGTCCAGAGTTACTGATGACTTGATTTCACCTGGACATGTAACAAAAACGTTACAACACATAAAGAAACAGGGCATCAAAGTGTAACACAGAAACTCCTATTTATACTAATTTAGAATAAAAACATATATAAATGTTTTTTTTTTTCCAAAGCTGCACTGTATCCCTACCAGTGTCTGGGTCCATGCTGAAGTCCTGGGATCCAGAACCGTGCAGGGAGTAGTGGATCCGAGCACTGTTGCCTACATCCGCATCTGTGGCTCCAACTCTCAGCAGCATGCTGTTGACCGGGAGGTTCTCTGGAATGCTGGCAGAGTATACCGCCTGCAAATAGACATCAAAATACAAATGAATACAATACAATCAAATAATCATGAAGAAAAACAAAACTGACAGTCAAAGCTTGTTAAGCATCAACAGACCAACTGTTGTTGCCTTTTATGAGGCTGAACTTAAAAAGAACAAGCCACATTTTCCGAGTCACCTGGTCACAGATGGGGTTGTTGTCATTGATGTCAATCACTGTCACCTCCACAGTTGTCTGGGAAACAAAAAGTCCATCACTGGCAGTGACATTGATGATGTAGAGGTTGTGCTCTTCCCGATCCAATGGCCCCTTCACGTACATCTTCCATTCTCCCTGAACCAGGCCGAGTGCAAACACACCACGATGATTCCCACCTGGATAACACAGTCAGACAGGTTCAATGAGACACAGGAACTATAAACAAGAATGTTTTATTAAAATAACTCTTCAAACCCCAGGTTGACCCATCTTTGCTCTTATTTAGCCAATGATGACACAATAAGAAACAGGTTTTGAATAAAGCATTCGGCACTAGCTGAAAAAATATTTATAGATTAGACATCATTTACTCTGTCTGATGTAGCTATGAAAACACATCTCTCTATTATCTAAATTAATTTACCAATAAAGGAGAGTTATATCCATTAACTTCGCTTCTGACCTACGTAAACCTGGGAAGTCAGATAACTACTTTAAGACTATTCCCTGTTCCTGACTTTGGTCATTTTCATTTTGTACTTCAGACAGCCTTCTACTGACAATAATCTACCATAAAATAAATCCATTTATTTTCATTAAGCACTGGTTTCAATCCTGTGACTATCCAATGATTATTGTTTGGGTAAGTAACCACTTTTGAGATGATGGATTTACTGGTGTTAAATTATATCTGTTTATACGTTAATCCATCCATCCGTTTTCTTTACCCACTTTTCTGTTCAGGAGGCTGGTATCTATCTCTAGGGTAAACACACCTGGGTATACCAGGATAAGTACACCCAAAAGCCTCAACTACAGCTATTATCAGTTCCACACAGACTTCATAACAAGCAACATGTCGTGGCCTTCTAAGTTCCAAAACAAAATTTTCCAAAAAAGGCCGTGGGTGGCAACAGGCGGTTTGATTCTTGCACGCACTTCCGACTTGATTGTTTAAAAAATATATGTAGTTTATTTCCAACAAAAAAAATATGGACAAAACAATAACTAAAAATCTCTTACAACTTAGATAAAAACGAAAGTTAACTTAATCTGATTTTACAAGTTCAAAAAGTGGTCAAAAAATAATTTTACAAAACCTCCCGTCTTCACATTTGACAAACAAAAGACCTGTCCACC
>JAOXNZ010000091.1:27943653-27953680 GCA_028566095.1 Kryptolebias brasiliensis
TATGTCCCATACCTGTTTCACAACAGTCTAATTAGTTTAATTAATTAAAATTACTAAATGGCTCCATAAAGAATGTGTGTGCAGCTGCTGCTAACAGCAGGTCATCAGACAAAGCTGCCAGGAAGGAAAGAAAGGGTTGCTGCTGTGGAGCTTGAAAAAAAGATTGTACTGTTATACATTTATAATAAAGCATGACTTCAGTTGACATTAGCAGGTAGGTATTCAAGTAGTTACTGTGAAACATCCATATGTATATGCACACAACAATACACAACAAATCAAACACACACATTCAGCCAAACTGATGAAGCTGAAGTTTCATTCAGCCACTGACAGAAACATTGAGAAGGATCACAAGAATCAGGATGGACTAAAGGTGACAGGAAATAAAATAGAATAAAAGAAAAAACAAAAGAAGTTGAAGAACAACAGCAATGAGCAAAATGAAAATTGGAAGCAAAAATACCTTCTGAGGAACAGTTCCTTATACAAGTGTTCTGCAGAACACAGAACATCTCACGAAAAGACCTGGGACCTTCCAGGCATGAAGCGTTAAAGTAAGAGAAGAGAGAAAGAGGAGGAAAGAACAGACATACGTACTTAAAGAAGAATCAGCAAGTAGAAGGAGTAAACAGGACACAAACAGGTGCAGCTACTGACAGAACCTAACCTGCTATGCTGTATAAGACTAAATTATTATTATAGGAAATATGTTTTACTAGGTATGTTGCTATAATTGGGTATTTGGTTTATTACTGCCTACATGACCAAGCGGAACACAAATCCAAATAATTCATGACTTCCTTTCTGTGTGTTCTTGAAAAACACATATTTGGCAGCAATTTGTGCTGAAGTGCACAGCATTAGTGGGACTTTATGCACCAAAAGTAATCAGATTACTCACCAGGAAGTCTGCTGTTTCAGACACTTCACGTAATAAGTACAAGATTACACAGTATTAGCAAGAACAAACCGACAAAATGATCTTGTAGCAGTTCTTGTCTTAATTTGGAATTTTGAAGCAGGAACGTTTAAGAGCAGAAGGCTTTACTTGATTAAAAACAACATCTTGTGAGAGGTGCGGCACAGACGGAAGTGGAGGTCAAGTAACCACAGGGTTGTTGGATTGATCGATAATATGTGCCAAGAATGTAAAATATAAGCTCCTTATGTGCATTTGTCACAATATACAATTTACATACACATGGTTTTTGATTATGTACCAAAGAGGAAGGGCGCATATAGAAAAATATCAACCTGATGCAAAAAGAGACACTTGATATGATCAAGTGCTTGATGCACCCAAACATAAGCTGAATCAGCAAGACAAAATGCAACAAATTTGTCAAAATGTTTTGACATTTAGGCCTTATTGAACATTTCACTCTTAAGTTGTGCTGAGGCCATAACATCTGAGCTGAATCTCACACACACCAACACTGCTTGCACCATGCACAAAACCTCCACTGAGCATCATCTTCACATCCAGGGAGATTTTTACCTGTGATATCGAACCACACAGGGACTGTGTTCTGTTGCAGAGACACCACACCCACAATCTCAGCCATCTTATCATTCTCCATGATGGTGAAATTATAAAACGGCTCATCAAAACGCAAAGGGAGAGTGGATGGAGGTGATCGGCGAATCCACTCAATGTGCAGGCGAGCTGTTGAGGACTTCTGAGGACGTCCATTGTCTGATGCTTTGATCTGAACACGAAAGCACAAAAACATTAAGGCCATCTGTTAAGTGATATATTTACATCTTGATATGACATGGTGTACACTGACAGAGATCATTTAGGTTTTTAAAACTGTTCCTTGGTTGTAATAACAGGACCTTTTTGGCCCCAGTCCTTTATTGGTTTTCCTTGGCTGGCAACACAACCTGGTTTAAGCAGGTTTCCATAAGAGATGCCTTTTCAAGTAGAAAGAAAATACTAAATGTAAGACAGTTACGTCAAAATTTAAACTGATATAAATTACTTTTTAGAGCATCCATGGTTTAGTGGTAGAGCAGTTGCCTTTTAATTAGAAGGTTTAGAGGTTTGGTGTGCTCATTGGAGAGTGATTGAAAGAAAAAGTACAAACATAGTACAAGCATAGTAGTATAATAATATAGTATAAATGTTTTACAGAATGCAATGATTTGCAAATTTCAGAAACTCATTTTATTCAAAATAGAACATTTTGAATAAATGATGGCCACTCATCCTTGTTCTGCAATTTCTTTGGAAAGAAGTTGCAGATGACGCTATCGGTTTCTCAACTCAAATGTTGAAAAAAAAATAAAATAAAAAATAAAGTAATTTAGAATTTCACTGTTAACCTGTATATACTTTTCTGCATTGATGGTCTTTTGAGATATGTAGCTGTCCATGCAATAGGAACTAATGCACCCCAAGACCACCAGAGAGGCAGGCTTTTAAACAGTGTGGTGATAACAGGCTGGATGGTCCCTCTTCTCTTTAGTATTGAGGGCCTGGTATCTGTGTTTCCTAAAAACAATTTCAAGTTTCAATTTGTCTGACCACAGAACAATTTTTCCACTTTGCCTCAGTCCATTTTAAATGAGCCTTGGTCCAGAGAAGATGGCACCATTTCAGGATGGTGTTCACACATTACTTCTTTTCATCATAGAGCTTTAACCAGCATTTGTGGATGGCACAATTAACTGTGTTTACAGACAATGATTTGTGGAAGTGTTCCTGAATCCATGCAGTGATGTCCAAAACTAAAAACATGCATGTTAGGCCGCCTTCAGGCCCAGGCCTCCCTTGAAAAAGAGATCTGTGATCTCAATGGGACATGCCTGGTTAAATAAAGGTTAATAATAATAATAAAACACAGTCTGACCTGTTTTTACTGCAGTGGCCCCTGAGGGCCTGAAGATCACGGCTATTCAATATTGATTTTTAACCTTATCCTTTGAGCTCAGAAGTGGGCAACTTCGTAAGGGGTACCAGATGGATCATTTTGAAAGATTTGTTGACCATGGTGAATATGGCCGTGTTACACTCGACAAACTATTTCATGTCTTTTCTCAGGGCATGCCACCAAAATTGTAGTTGAACATTAGAACGAATACAACTGATGTCAGGATGACAGATAAGCTTCAAGGAGTGACAAAATCTTGGAGCAGAGACCTTCTAGAAAAAGAAACAGTTCACAGGACAATCAACTGGAAACAAAACTGTTGATTTGAGAGCCTTCTCTTTTAATGTTAGTCGAGTGACTGGCAGTCATGTGGAAAGATGGAGGATGTACTCAGCATTGTTGTTCCCTTCAGGACATTCCTCAGGAGAGTGTAGGTGAGAAAGAGTCAGGCTTGATGTTTTTGGAACCTGGTCAACAAGAGAGTGAAAAGTTAAATTCACCAGAAAATAAAACTCACCTGGCCTGATGTGGATTCAGCCTTTTGGCCCCTTTCAAGTACCCAAGGTTCTTGTGATCTGTCCAAACCACAAATGTGTGCTCCAACCCCTCTAAGCAATGATGCCGCTTTTATAAGGCAAGATTTACTGCAAGGAGTTTCCATTCTCCAATGTCATAATTTCTTTCTGCAGAAGACAGTCGCCTCAAATAAGAGCATAAGAATGGAGACAAGAATCTGTGAGACAGCATCAACTACCACAATGAACTGCTGACCCAGGTCAAGAAAACTGAGAATTAGGGCAGACGTGACAAGCTTCTTTAAGTGGTTAAAAGCCATTTCTGCTTTGTCATCCCAACAAAAGGTGATCTCGCATGAAGTTAGTTGATGTAAGGGGGCTGCCAGATAACTGTCGCTTCTGATGAAGCGGTGGTAAACGTTTGCAAACTGCAGAAATCTCTTCAATTACATAGAGCTGCAGCAAATAGAGCAAGACAGAGTGAACATGTTCTTCAAGAATCTTTGAAAAGATTAAAATGTCATCCAAATAGACAAATACATACTTGTTTACCATGTCTTGAAGCATATCGTTGACAAGTGCCTGGAAGACAGCAGGAAATGAGTTGATGTAAGGGGAACCATGGAACTGTAGCTTGTGAAGAAGTGGTGGTTTGTGAAGCCAAAAAACATTACCAGATATATGTAGTGTCTAGTAGGGGTGTTTGAAAGCTGTTTTTTTTCATCACCTTGGCAGATACACACAAGGTGATTGGCATTGCAAAGGTTTAATTTGGTAAAGAGGTTAACTCATTCAAGCAATTCTAGTGAAGTGCACATTAGACGGGGAGGGTAAGGTTCCTAACAGTAATGTAATTCAGTCCTTGATAATCAGTGCACAGACAGAGGAACCTGCTGGTGAAGAGGAGGCCCAGATGAATCCAGCTGCTGGGACTCTTCCGCATACTTTTCCATAGCCTCTCTCAGATACAGAAAAAGAGTACAGTCGACCACAAGCTGATGTAGTACCTGGAGGAGTTCTATAGCACAGTCATAAGGTCTGTCTGGTGTTAAAAAGCTGGCTTTTCTTTCATTAAACACTTCCTTAACATCCAAGTATACCGAGGTCACCTTGGAAAGATGTGGGTAGACTGTATTTTACACAGGCTCTGGAGTTCTCTTCAACCTGATATAGGGAGGAGGAAGAACATGATGGGTTCCAACCTGATATTTCACCCCTGCGCCAGTCCATTTTGGGTTGTGCTTCTTTAACCTCGTGTAGCCAAAGATGACTGGCAGCGATGAGAAGTTCATAATGAAGAAACTGTTTGCTTTGTGGTTGCCAGCAGTCACGTCATGAACGGGTTCGATTTTGACTTCTTTTGTGTAAAAGATGACCATCAACAGCACTTCTCTCTGGGGTTGCAAAGGAAGCAGCATCAACCTCAGGCTACAGGCAAGAATATAATCCATGAACTCTGTCAGCTCTGGAATCAAAAACATCTTGAGTAATAGTTTCATTTTTTCCAAGATGAAATGAGCCAGAAGGGTGATCAGAGGGTTCCTTTAATGAAAGACTGACTCAGCAGAGACTTTCCTACCTCTACATAGCCTTGTCTTTTAATGAACAGAATCTCAAAATGTGCCCCTTACTTTCACAATGAAGACAGAAACATTCACAAATTCTCAGTAAGACCACGCATAGAAAACAAGCTGCCTACACTGAAGCAGAGATATACAGACAATCTAGCAGCTTGCTGCAGAGACAGGTGATCATTTAAGCAGGAGATCACAGGTGCAGACAATCAGCATAAACAAGTCAGTGGCAGATTAACATCAGGAGCTCAAAAAAAAAAATTAAAACAGGCTCAAGTTGTAACAAAATCACTTTTCCTGAGAAATGAACCATTATTTCAGTGAGCAGGAAGTGTACCAACAAATTTATGTTGATGTTTGCACCATCATATGCTTAGACTGTTGGAGGAAAAACTGACATTTCCTCACTCTGCTGCTGTCCTTACTTGCTCTACCCTCCATGTTTGTATTTGTAACTATAACATGTGTTTTTCTTTATTTTTCTTCCCATAAAAACTACACCTGGACCAATCAATCTGTGTTTGTCTTTCTCCTTTTCCTGTCCTCTCAAACCCCAACCGGTCAAAGCAGATGGCCGCTCGTCCTGAGCCTGGTTCTGCTGGAGGTTTCTTCCTGTTAAAAGGGAGTTGTTTCTTCCCACTGTCACTAATGTGCTGCTCAGGATGGGAGACTGCCACAAAGTGAAGATTCGGTGCAATCTTCTGGCTTCCTTAGATCAATAACTTTTACGAACTGACATTTTATAATGTATGTTAATGTTTTGGTACAGTGGCCTGAGATTACTTTTCTTGTGAATTGGCGCAATATAAAAAATCTAAATTGAATCATATCATTAACACTATGTGCTATATGCTTTGTGACTGAGACGCTGAGACAAAGGAACTAGAAGTGGCAAAAGATGCACAATATTTGGAGCTGAAGGTGACCACAGTGCATTCTGGGTGAATCAGGGCTTTAGAGAAGAAGAAGAAACAAGTCTGAAACCAGAATGCACATATTGCATGGCTTCTAGAATTGCACCGCTCAAGGTGGCTGCATGTTGGAGTAGCTCTGTTACATTCATTCTGAGATATTGCTTTTGAAAACTTTATTCCTCTTTTTTACTTGATGTAAATCACGTTTTTTGCATGATTATTTCCTCTGGTATCAGATCCTGTGCAACTCTCAGGGAGAGCCGCAGCTACCAGAAGTCCACCAAGGTGCTCATCCGGAAGCTGGCCTTCCAGCACCTGGTCCGGGAGATCGCCCAGGACTTCAAGACCGACCTGCGCTTCCAGAGCTTGGCCATCATGGCTCTGCAGGAGACCAGCGAGGCTTACCTGGTGGGGCTCTTTGAGGACACCAGGACCGAGGACACATCGAGACAGACCGCTACAAAAGATCTTACCTGCCCACAGCCATCAGCCTCTATAACAACTCTTTAACGAAACCAGGATTATGAGCTACAAGAACATTTAATTTTCCTTTGGGATTAATAAAGTATTTTTGAATTTGAATTAAACTGAATTGTTTAACATACCATCCATGCAAGAAAATCAGACCTGGATTTGCTAAGAATGTGCAGCACCTTGTTTTTGCTCAATGTTAATGCATCATTTACACCCGCTATTTGCTCCATCTCAATGTTGTATTCACAAAGCAAATAGCTTTAATTATATATTGGCACAAACAAATCCATCAGATTCAGCAGGCTTAAATGATTTGCACTGTTTTTGTGTCAGATTACAGCTGTCCTCACTGCATATAACCTGTCACAACACATCAGTAACAAAAATGACAGGGAGAAAGCGAACAATGTTTTCTCACAGTGAGTTCCAGGTCTTAACAGATAAAGTCCAGAGAAACTCCTTAAAACTGCATGAACATCTGACTGTATCAGGGAGTATTCATGTTTACAGTGGTGTTTATAAACTAGTAAGTAACATTTTCTTCTTCCTTCACCATCATTAAATACTTTAATTTTTTTATGAAAAAAATAAATAAATGAGTTCTTGGTTTTTATCTGTCAGACTCCCCTCAGAGCCCTTAACAAGGCTTCCAAGCATAGTAGGTCTTGCAGTAATTGTCCTGTGACAAAATATGTTCGCTTTCTGTTTGTTAACATCTGGATGTGAAGCTCTATTTGTTGAAAAGTTCTATAATCATAGAGTGATGAATTATACCTTTCCTGCCCTCTTTTTGTGAAGGCAGCGATGCAGCAGATTGCTCCTCTACCTCTTTTTTTGTCCTGAGATACAGTTACCTTCAGCTCTCAGAAGGCGGTAAACATTTCACACTGTATGTCACAAACAATGCTAATCTATGAGAATCAGGCACGTTTTGTCCCAGATGTTGTTATTTATATAAATAGAGATGGGTTTTCTTCTAAATGCTGCATAAAACTTCCTTAAAATCTGTGCTTGGGTTCTAAAAATATTACTGTGAATGTCCTAAAACTCTAAAAGTGGTAAATAATTGATTCTTACAGTCAGGATGTCGTAGCTCCCTGCAACGAAGGCCTTTCGCGATGATACAACTCCTGACTTTGGGTCAACAAAGAATTTCCCGTCCTCATTTCCATCCACAATACCATAGGAGAGGTCACTGTTGGGTCCATCGTCAAGGTCGTAGGCAAATACACGATAGATGGGCTCAGCCTTCTTTCTACGCTCTCTCTCTGGAAGTTTGACTTGGTAGACCTTTTCATGAAATGTGGGTTTGTTGTCATTTTCATCTAGGACCAGAACCATTACCCACACTGTACTCTTCCTGGGACTGGGACCACCATCTGAAACTAGAACCTGTGGAAGAAGAGGCAGAACAAAATGATTTAAAAAATGCACAGACTGTCAATCTTCACACAAATTAAAACAGTGGATTTGTTGTCATTTACAGCCTACAAAGCATCAGATTAAATTACAATCTGTAACCTATAGTATGTCCTCACCTCTAAAGCATGCTCTGTTTGCTGTTCGCGGTCCAGCTTCCGTGAAGTTGTCGTGATCAATCCTGAGACAGACAACAACAAACAGAACTTTTAAAATGAGACATTGTTTGTCTCTCCTGCGCTGCATGCCGTGAGTGTGAGTGCATAAGTGGATGTAAAAATGTTCTGAAGTACTGAGAGTTTTTGTTATTTTTTGACTGTTTTTTAATCTCCTGTTTTTCTCCTTCTGTGTGTAAAGGCAGGAGGAGGATCCTTTCCTGGGATTTCTTCTCTGAGGGAAGGGGCTGGCTCAAGTGAAGAAAGAGGTTTAGGAGGACAAACTAGTTTGACCTGATTCCTATTCATTTGCTCCATTATTGGTACCTTGACCTTGGAGTTCACCTCTAATCTCCTTGGAATTTGTTCTGGGCTCTTTGATTGCCATTTGTTTTATCCTCCTGTTCAACTTATCATCAGTTTTCCTCTTGTGTCCACATCCAGGGAGGTTGTCTCCAGTCTTGTGGACCTTAAACTTCTCAATAACCTGAGCAGCTGTAGTCACAGGAACAACAAGCTGCTTGGAGATGGTCTTATAGTCTTTACCATTAACATGATGGCAATACTTTTCTTTCTAAGCTCCTGAGACAACTCTGTCCTTAGCTTCCTGTGCTCCATGTTCAGTGTGTTACACACCATCGTACCAAACAGCCGAGTGACTACTTTTCAACCTGCAACCTTTCTGTGAGGAGTTTGCATGTTCATTCTGTGCATGTGTGGGTTTTCGGCAGATACTTTGGTTTCCTAACACAAACCAAAAACATGCATGCATGTTAGGTTAATTGGTAACTCTAAATTGTCCCTAGGTTTAAGTGTGAATCGTTGTTTGTCTGTACGTGGCCGTGTGCTGTCTGAAGACCTGTCCAGGGCGTACCCTCCACAAGAGATTTTACCATGTCATTATCTCTTAAACAAAAATGACGCCAAAATGGAAAAAGCTGTGTGTGAAAAACTACAACCTAAGTTTTGAACAAATTGGAATGTTGTGTAAAAAGTAAATAAAAACAAAATGCAATGATTTACAAATCTCATAAAACCATATTTTATTCACAGTAGAACGTAGTGAACTTATCAAATGTTTAAATTAAAAAACTTGTGACATTTAAACATCCTGAGTTTGGTTTAAACATTAAAAAAATCTCAAAAAGGTTGGGCCAAGGGCAACAAAAGGATGTAAAATAAGTGGTATGAATAAGAAACAGCTGGAGGAGACTTTTGCAACTAATTAGGTTAATTGGCAACAGGTCAGTGAGAGGACTAGGTATGAAAAGAACATTTCAGAGAGGTTGAATCTCTCAGAATCAGTCTGTGAAGAAATTGTCTAAAAATATTTGAACAATTTTAGAATAATGTTCCTCAGTGAAAAAATGGGAAAACGTTGAATATCTCCATCATCTATCGTCAAAAGATTTGAAGAATCTGAAGAAATATCTGAGCTCAAAGGACAAGGCTGAAAGTCAATACTGGATGCCCATGATCTTCGGGCCCTCAGGGGCCACTGCATTAAAAACAGGTCTATTCTGTTCTGGACATCACTGCATCATCTCAGAAACCCTTCCACAAATCATTGTCTGTAAACACAGTTCACTGTGTCATCTACTAATGCTGCTTAAAGCTCTATCATGCAAAGAAGTTAATGTGAATGCCATTCAGAAATGCTGCTGTCTTCTCTAGACCAAAGCTCATTTAAAATAGACTGAGTCAAGTGCATTAAATAAAATTTTAAATTCTTCTTGAGGTCTAAGACACTGCATTAAAACATTTCAATGTTTTATAATAACATAACAAGGATAAAGGTCAACAAAAAGCCTAATATATTAAACTCAGATGGCAGAAAGAAACAAGGCTCCCACTGTTCACTTTAATACTTCTATACAACATACACCACAGAGAACAGCCAGCTCCACCTTGATAAAAATGTAAAATTATTTTTGAGATGTGTTCCTGCCATATAATTCAAACTTAACTTTTTTTTAATGGTTCAATTTCTTAGTTTAAACATTTGACGTGTTTACTGTGTTCCATTGTGAATTAAAAAAATGGTTTATTGGGTTTGCAAAACATTGCATTCTGTTTTATTTACATTTTACACAACAT
>JAOXNZ010000091.1:27995321-28008042 GCA_028566095.1 Kryptolebias brasiliensis
GCTCTCTGCAACCCTGCACGGAAAAGCAAGTAAAGAAAATGGATGAAGCCAGTAACAGGCACTTTCAAAAACTATTCATCATCAACTAATCTCTGTTTAATTTATCCAAAAGAGGTTTTTGTTCCTCAAGTTCATTAAAGACAGATGCTGTATCTGTAAAATGTGATGAAGTACAAACTGCAGCTTCTATCTTTCTACCTGCTGTGTGTGAAGGTAGCTGTGTTTTCTGAGCTGGGATGGAAATGCTGGTGGGTGTCATTAGAGGTGAGAGATTCACAGAGGAGGTGTGATCTCATGTGGGGGTTTTTTCCTGTAGCCTCTCTGTTCTGTCAGAAAAATAGATATTTTTTTATTCTCTGTTTTCGCTGTGCTGCAGTGATTCTGCTTTGATAATCAGCTCTAACTGTGTCTTTGTTTTGTTCCTCTGTTTAAATTTGAACTCAGCTGGGTGAACTCTCTTCGGACATTAAAACTATAAATTAAGACGTTTATACGCCTTTTTGCAAAAAGACCATCTCGAAACAAAAGGGTGAGTCATGGCTCCTACAGTAATATACTGTTAGTTTAAAGTCTCCCTATAAAAAGTCATAAAATTTGATTGTGTGTTGCCACTACATAAATCTACTGTGTTGTTTAATTTGCAAAGTTCCAGACTGGGTTTATGCCACAAACTATTACAGGAATTTAAGCTTCTTATTGGCCCCCTTCACTCTGGGTGACGACCCCACGAGGCTCTCCACGACCTACTGGAACATGGCTGGATTGCTGTGAATTTGGAAATCTTCCTTCAGTGCGAAGGCAATCATAATGCTGCTATGCTCCTAGTACTACTCAAATAGTTTTTCCTATTTTCCACGGCCCTGAGAAACTCTCCCGTGCCCTCACCCCGCTCTCTGCACCCGCCCTGACACGACTCCTTAGGACCACATCGGGCTGCAGCTACACCCTAGAAGATCATGCATATGTGTCCTTAAATACTGTGACCTGTTTTCATCACAAAACAATGTTTTTGAAAGGCCTGATGGCGCATATATGGAATTTCTGAGTAGTCTTTGAGCTGCTCTCAATCCATAGAGGAGGGAACCGAAGTTCACAGTTGTGAACTTCAGCTGTTTGATTGGATTTTTTGGTTGTCTACCTGTCATGAATGAGAGCATATTGTTTATTAGTCCTGCACTATGTTATGTGAACACTGTCAACACAACATGCTAAGGCTTTCGGGAGAAACGTGCACATGGGACACTGGGGTCTGCCATGGGTGGAAATCCCGGGGGGGTCAGGACCCCCCCAATCTTGGGAAAGTGTAGATTTGTCCCATTCAACATATTTATATGTATATTTATATGTTGATTATAAAAATAAAAAGGCAAAAAAAGAAGCCCGCCATTCATCTAAGAAAAAAAATATAAGGATGAATCTTTAGTACCCCCCCGCCATTGTTGGGACAATGGTTTAGTCCAATGTGTAGGAGGAGTAACAACAGCGCTGGTAACAAACACAGACTCTGTCAGAGCCGTCTGAGGTGGGAAGCTAACTGTGTGTCTCTCTACTGCACAAACAAGTAACTTCCAGTAAGTAACTACTTAAAAAAAGACGTGTAACACATTTTATTTGCTCCCATTTCTAGTAGGATGAAACACATTAGCAATGAGAATCCGACCCTAGTTTGTTCTCATTCCTTCGGTGGTAAAATCATGATAAACTGCTTTGTTATGACATGTAAATCAAAACTAGCAAAACTAGCTACATTGCTTTGACAGATTCAAGCATTTTAGTTGAGATAGCAAATATATCAATCATATTTATCCCTCTAACCAACTCTTAGTTAATGAGAAAAGTTTGAAATGGGAGGGAGGGGCCGAGACAGAGGAGACAGAGCGGAGCAGGTGATGGAGGATAGAAAAAAGAAAGAAGGTGCCTTTGTATATCCTGTACTCCCGCAAAGTCTTCCGGCATTTCTTTGTGTTCAAAAAAGGCTTCTTCTTCCATTTCCACTAGTAAACAACCGGACAGTAGCAGCGTTCATGGCCTGCCGGGGTACAGAGCTCGTCATGAACCCAGGACGCCAACTCCGCCCCACAAATCACCCACCTCGGAAATTATTGATTAAAACACTAAAAACTGTTTACGTAAGTTTTAGGTCAGAAAAATGGGTCCCTGGAATGTTGTGTGGATGTGTTTGACTAAATAACAATCATGAAATGTCAGTGTTTTGAGATTTGATTTCAGTTCAGCTTTAAATTGTTCATTAAAAAAAAAAAAGTTAGGAACTGGTTTGGTTTTCCACAGCCCAAAAGCCAACTCAGAGCTACATGATTACATCACATCAAACGCCTCATCTGGTAGATGTTTACTTGTCCTTCTGCTGTATTCTGAGTTTCTGTAGAGAAGCACAGATGTGGTTCATTTATCTAAACAGAACGCAAGATTTGTTCCTTGATTCCTGCAAATAGTAAGTAAGTACTACCTTAAAAAAACGTCAGAGGTAAAACTCACATCACAGAAATAAAACAGTAAGCTAAAAAAAAAACATCAAGTAAAGATAAGAAAATTAAATGCTCCCAAAACAGATGTTGCAAAATCACCAGTCTGATTAATAAACAGTTTTACACAATAATCTGTGTTTGTGAACACTCTTCACAATGTCGGCCTGCGTTTCTGATCTCTGATTATTTCTAAACAGAACTGTGAACAGGAGTTACACTATTTCAAGCAGGATCTATAAACACCAGCTGGTGAGATTAAAAAGACATCAGAGTTTATAAACGACGTTTCAAACGCTGTTTATGAAATCTATTGAAAACTGATCCTTTTTACCTACATGACTGGATATAAAAAAGTACAAACAAAACAGAGGATGACAGACAATGAGCTGATAATTATCAGTGGAACACCCTGTTGAGGCTCATTATTTTTGTTGTTCTGTCCTAAATCCAACAGCCTAGAAGTGAAACTAACTCAGGATTTTTAAACATGATAACATTTCAGTTCATAACATTTTGTTGTTGTTGGTTTTCATGAGACGCTCTGGTTCCTGACCTTGTCAGAGTCTGAGTGGCTGACGATGGGTTGACATCTTGTCACTTTTGATAAAACTAGAGGGACCCTGGCTCTTCCACCAGTCTTCACTCGTCTTCGTCTTGGTCCCTTCTCCTTGCGTCTCTCCTCATCATATTTAGTTTTACCTAAGTTTAAAGCATATGTTTTGTCTAGATTTGTTTTGTTAAGTCCAGGCGTAGAAAAGCTAAAGTTAAAAGAACCATTTGTAACTTTAAGAGATAAGTTAAGTCCAGTTAAAGAATCACTCATATATGGTGTCACCCTTCAACTCTCAGCTCCATCAGCTGAAAGCTTGAGACCTCTCAGAAGCTGTCACATTAGCTCTTCTGGGTGACTTTCAGGACAAGCTCTGACGTCAACTGATCCTCTCAGGTTGACTTTTGGGTTCCATGGGCCCAGTCAGAAACAGTCAACCTGCACAGCATCATTTTCAGGAAAGGCCTATCCCAGCTGTACCACAGTAAGGCACCTCAAAGTCTTCCCTCAGATCATAAAGGTTGATTCTTGCTCCAGAGTGTTCTCCCGTTAAATCATTGTGAAGTGAATATAACGGTTTAAATCAGGTTCAGTTAGTTCAGAGTAATTACTGGATGCTAAAACTTTGAATATTATTCTGAAATTCTCAGTGATCGTTTTATTTTTGCTGTGTTGATTTATTGATTGTTTGTTAAGTTTATTGAATTTGTTTCAATTTTGTATTAAAAAGGCAAATGTGGTGATAGTGATGATGAAAGCTTCCTGTAATGAACTGATTCAGCCCTCAGCTGTTCAGATCTGATCAATAATAAGGGTGAATAAATGAAAGTAATCTAAATGTTAATGATTTCCCATAAGTACAGTTCAATCCGGCATTGATTAATAAATCTGATCTGGTGCTCCTTTAAACAGTAGTAAGAGTAAGTACACCCTTCTTATAACCTGCTACATACACTACCATACACTCTCCACGGTTCCAAGGCTTTTCCACTAGCAAGGTTTCGTGGAACCAGCCCCTTTTTAGAATGCACTTCGCTGTGGTTCCAAGTGTACCGTGCTGGCTTGAAAACGCGACGTCAGAAGACTGTCGGTCACTGATTGGTTAGGGGGTGGAGTCACTGGTTGCATCACAAGGGCCACTCTCTAACAACAACCCGACCTGCCATTTTTTAATAATTCGCCGCAGTAACTGGACGTATTTTTTCATGTCCTCCATTGTTGTGATGCGTATCTTTTCGGGGTCTTCCATTCTACTACCTGTTTAATGGTGGCTGGCAAGCAGCTTAATGGAACATTACCGCCACCAGCTGGTAAGGAGTGTGGTGACAATTTTTATGGACTCTGAGACTACCCAAATTTACGATGAACCCACCCACTAGAGCTGTTACTGAAGTGTAATGGAAAACCACCTGAACCATGTTGAACAGAGTTAAGCCAAGTTGAGCTGCGCTGTAGAGGCGCTAGTGGAAAAGGGCCAATATGTTCATCCCTTGATTACTGAGGCATTCGGTGATTTTGCTACCTGTTTGGACCTACCTGTTTCCTGATTGGTTGACAGCTTAATCATCGCCAGCTGCTGTGGATCACGCTCGTCAGCCCTCTGGGTTTATAAGGCTGTTTTGAAGATGAGATCTTCGCTGAAGCATCGCTTACTCCTGGGTAAAACATCTCAGCCACTCAGAGTTCTTTACTACCTGAGTTCTATTAACCTGTTTACCTTCTGTGTGTTCAGAGATTTTAGTCTCCTGAGTTACCTGTGAGTTATCTTTGTTATCTGTCTACCAAGGGACCTCCCCGAGAGCCACTCACCTGATCCGATCTGCGCTGTCGCCTGTCTGCCTCTGTCCCATTCAGGAACCCACCAACCCGTATACATACTCACCTGTAAATAATTCCCACTGGAACCTGGAGCCTCTCCTCCGTGCCGAGTCTTCCTCACCGATCTGTAAGAAAGACCTCTCCTGTTCTTATTCTAACAACAAGCATCCATCAGACAACCATATACTCACCATTACTCCTCCTTTCCAGATCCGGACCTTCACCACTTCGTTGTAAATAAATCACTTTCCTTTATCTCGGTCTCCTGTGTCTGTCTGTCGCTGAGTTGCTCACCTTTGGCAGTTTTGGCTAACCTGATAATTACTTTCTGAAAGTTTAACTAAATTCCATCCGCTGATCCATGACATATTTTGCTAACCCTTCAAACAAACACACACAAACACAGAGACACTGTCAAAAACACCATTGCCCTTTCACCTTGGGCAGCAGGCAGTAATAAACAGCCAACACCAGAACGGCTATAAAGTCTCACAACTGATATAAGACTATAAGACCATGATAGAGCACCACATATGCCATCAGTCGTTAACTGCACCACACACCTGAATGATGTACGCACAAGACCAGTCCAAGAAGAACTTCTGCTTCTTCTAAAACAAACAACGTTAGCCCGTCTAGTTGGATTGTTGACTCAGAGGTGTTGCTATGGAGACGGGTTTCAGTCAAAACAAAACCACAACAGTCTCTGACTTCACGCTGTGTGTGTAACTGCAGCCAGAAAAAGCAAACATTTTTCAACAAACTGACACTGGCAGAAAAGAGCCATGGTATCATCAGTCTATGTGGTTTGATGCTGAAGTAGCTTTTCCCACGCCTCCATCTCTTTACAAACCACTTTCTGTTCATCCTCTCCGGTCAGCTGACTACCTCCTCAGCAGCGCACCGTAGGACTGCTCCTCTCTATCAAAACTGTCATCTTTAACGGGCTCAGCTCACTGTCCTATTTCAATGTATACAAATTTAAAATGCTCACAAACTAATGCCAGTATTTCAAATGTCCAATATTTGGAATATTATTTGTTAAACAACATAAAAATACACATTAAGCAGTTTTTGAGAAGCCTTAAACAATATTTATATGCTGGATTTAAAAATTATGCAAATATAAGATTCACAAAATAAACCATAAAAACTGTTTAAAATATGTGCCTGCCATAGAAATGCAGGCACATACTCTACACGTACTCTTCTGTGTGGACTGCCCAGAAGAGTACGTCGTCCTTTTGACTCTTCACACAAAATTTATATTAAAACAAGCAGCTTGGCTGTGAGATGTGTGATATTACTTTTAGTGGTGCTTGGAGTTACAATGGTGACCAAAACTGACCCCCAAAAATTCCCCATAGGAAACAATGGAGAATCCTTCAGTTGTTCCCACAACTTTGTGGTGTTTCAAAGTTTATTACTTCAACCCCAGCAAACAGCAACCTGTAGGTTCTCTGCAGGGAACGTTCCCCTAAAGGTTCTCGGAAGATTACAATGTGCGATCTTTCTACTACCATTTTTCACAATGCAAGTTACATAAGCAAATATTGGCGTTTTTGTTGTCTTTTTCGCAATGTTTCTGTTATTGCTATAGGACTTAAGGATTCAATGCACTTGTAAGCTCCCATAGACTTCCATTTTACATCAGCTATGATTTCTCTTCAAAATAGGACAAGAAGGGTGTTTTAACTTGTAATATCTTTAAAATAATACACTGCAGCAACCGGAAAGTTTACATGAATGACCACTAGACTTCCCTGTTGCTCAGTTTACAAATTTTGCAATGCATTTTATCGTTTTCTCATAACTGTTTGTTTGATGCTTTCTCTCTTAGGCTGTTTCTCTTTACTGAAGGCAGGCTTCTATCTTTCTACTTGAATGAAACTAATCATAGGATGTACATCTACAACTAATTATTATTTTCTTTCAACCTGATTCAAGATGGTGCTGATATCAAGCACCAAGTCCCACCAGACGTTTTCAGGGATTTTCTAAAAACCTTTTTATCATCTGCTATAATTAGTCTGTTAATAAGTTATACATTCTAAAATAATTTCACTAGTTAGAATAAAAGATTTCTAGAAGTGATTTTCAGAAACTCTGCAGCTTTGTTAAAACTGTTTGTCACACAACCCTCGTTACCCGGATGCTGTAAATGGTTGAATGTGTGTGTGTGTGTGTGTGTAATTGCTTTAAAAAGAGCGGGAATGAGGAGGAGAGAGGAGGGTGAAATGTTAATGAGAGCAGTGGGATGTGAACAAACTGCTTCCAGTCTGATGAACCCATTCAGCCAAACCCAGAGGTGCAGAAAGGCCATTGGAGGAGGAACTTCAGGGGTCAAACACTCACATTTCAATATAAATGCACAGGGATGAGCCAGTGCTGCGCATGTGTGTGTGTGTGTGAAGGCCTTTTCACACAACATTTTCAAACCATGCTTCATGTGTCTTTGTTACACGTTGGCTTCATGTGAGGTAGAAGGAGGGGTAGAAGTTGATCCAACACCCTGCCAGAGCTGAGCTGGTGTTATGAGGTGGAGTGGAGTGGCACGTGCAGCACCTCTCTTATCAAAGACACCGCTGTCACTCAGCTGATTTTGTAAAGCTGGACTGTTGTGTGTAAGCACGACGCTGCGCTGCCTCCGGGTAAATTACAGAAGAGAAATAACAGAGGCTTATCAAACTTTTTACTCAAAGCCAAAGCAAATATGTGAAAAGGGTTAGAGAAGAAGAAATTGTGTGTGTATGCAAAAAGTTATTTTAGGCACATGGTAAAGTTGAGCTACTTACAGCTTTAATTATTTGGACAACAACCATTATATAAAGTGGGTTGTAAAAGTATTCATTCCCTTGCTTTACAACCTGGAATTTAAATGATTTTTTAGTTTGAATATAAGTAATGGATCTACACCATTGACATTAACAAAGATGCATGAAGGGTCTTCTTACTCTCCTGAGCCAAAATATCAATTTTTTTGGATGCTGCCATGTTTTAGTTTTGAATGCAGCGCCTGCACACTAGGGATGTTGGGCTCTACCCTAGATACTTAAGTCCCACCAACACAGCCTCTCAACTCACTATTCAATTCACTGTCAATCACAGTGTAACAGGATACTTTACATGGAGGGACTTTGTAAAAGAAATTGTACTGCAGCCAGCCACTAGGGGGTGCTCGTCCTTTGTGGCTTCAATCAATCAATCAATCAAACTTTATTTATATAGCACCTTCCAATGACACCTTGCATTGACCAAAGTGCTTTACAAGATAAAACAAATAAGAACAGGGCACAGTAAATCAATGCTAATTAAAAACACAACCACAATAAAAGAAGGTAAAAGAGATATAAAAACATCACCATCATCATCAACATCAAAAGCCCTTTTAAAAAAATAGGTCTTAAGTTTGGCTTTGAACAGAACAAAATCAGAGATGGTACGCAACTCATAGGGAAGAGTATTCCAGGCTGTTGGGCCTGCAACAGAAAAGGACCACCCTCCCCACCCCCACCCCCATTGTTTGCACCTTGAGCGAGGCACCTCCAGCAGATATTGCCAGCAGACCGTAAAGCTCTGCTGGGCTGGTGGATTTTCAGAAGTTCTGAAATATAGGACGGTGCAAGGCCATTCAAAGCTTTAAAAACAAACAACAACAGCTTGAACTGTATCCTAAACTGAACCGGGAGCCAGTGCAAAGATGAAAGGACAGGAATAATATGTTCATATTTACATGCGTTAGTCAACAAGCGAGCGGCAGAGTTTTGTACCAGCTGTAAACAGGAGATAGAAGACTGATTAATACAGACATATAAAGCATTACAGTAATCAAGCCTAGAGCTCACAAAGGCATGGATGGCCTTCTCCAGATCACTAAGGCTAAGGATGCCTTTACTTTAGAAAGCAGTCGGAGCTAAATTAAGCTTGTTTTCTCAACTGAATCTATTTGTTTATCAAGCTTTAAGTTACAGTCAAGCTTCACTCCTAGATTTTTTACCACCTAGTTGAAGTGGGAGAGTAAAAGACCTAGACTTGGAGAGATGTTACATGAATTACTAGAAGCATCAAATAAAATCCATTCAGTCTTTATTTAAGTGGAGAAAATTTTGAGACAGCGAATGCTTAATGTCATTTAAGCAGCTGATAATGGAGTTTAGACTGAGTGAGGAATTGGGAGAAACCGGCAGATAGATTTACAGATCATGTGCATACAGATGAAAAGGCAAGTTATGGCGTGCAATGACAGGTCCTAACAGCAGTCTGTAAAGTGAGAAGAGAATAGGCCCCAGAATGGATCCCTGTGGTACGCCAGACGTCAGAGAGATCGAAGAAGAGGAGGACAAATCACCTATCGTGACAGAAAAAGTTCTGTCTGTTAAATAGGATTTAAACCACTCGAGCACAACTCCCTGAAGGCCAACCTGCTGAGCCAAACGAGTGATGAGGACCAGATGGTCTACAGTATCAAAAGCTGCTGAGAGGTCCAGCATCACCAGCAGAACAGGTTTTTCAGAATCAAGGGACAAAGGGATATCATTCTGTACTTTGAGTAGTGCAGATTCAGTGCTATGACGGGATCTGAAGCCACACTAAAATTTTTCAAACAAGTTGTTTTATTCTAGAAAAGATTGTAACTGAATGAAAACAATCTTTTCCAGAACTTTGGATAAAAATGACAAATGAGAAATTGGCCTAAAATTAGAAAAAGCTGTAGGGTCTAAACCCATTTCTTTAAGAAGAGGCCTGACCACAGCATGCTTGAAAACAGATGGGACATAACCTGAACTTAGACAGCTATTAATAAATGTAAAAAGACAAGGACCAATGACATCGAAAGACTGCTTGAACATCTCAGAAGGAATGATGTCCTGAGGACAGTTTGTAGGTTTTAACTGCTGAACCACCTCAGCAAGGTGAGGTAGCGACACAAGCTCGAATTGATCAAAGACAGCAGAGGTTACAGAAGGAGCACATAATAGAACAGCATTCTATGTTCTATTTTGCTAACAAAATAATCAAGAACATCATCCCAGGTAGACTGTGTAGCAGTTTTCAGAACATTGATAGAGGGATTAATGACACACTCAATGGTACTAAATAGAGCCATCAGCCGGTTACAACTGGTAGAAATTAAATTGGAAAGATATTGTGATTTAGCCTGCTTAACAGTATGTTGATATTCACAAAGACGGTCTCTCAATATGCCCTGGGACACATGAAGCCTGTCCTTCTTCCATCTGCATTCTGCTTTCCTGCAGTGTTGTCTAATGGTATCATTAAGCCAGGGATCTGGTTTGATTTTTGTAGAAGTCAGTTTTAGAGGAGAGATGGAGTCCAAGATCTTTGTGCAAGTGTACTCAAAGGAGATGATAAATTCTTCTGGACGTAGAAATGAGTCCAGACTTTCATCAGAGTATAAGACATTGCTTCTAAAGGCAGCAAGCAAATTGTCCTACAGTGGAGGGAGTGATGAGGTGCCGAAGACGTGCTGGGAACATAGTTTTTACCACGTGAGAAGTGGAAAATTCAAATCTAATGGGAAAGTGGTCTGAAATACAAGTGTCCCAAATCTCTATAATAGATACAAAAAGGCCATGAGAGATGATTAAGTCTGATGTATGACCATGACTGTGTGTGGATCCTGACACAGAATGTGACAAGTTAAAGGAATCCAGAAGGCTTTGAAACTCCCTTGTGAGTTGGTTTCCGGGACAGCAAACATGAACATTAAAATCACCACATAAAAGCAAACTGTCAAATCTCGGCAACAGACCAGCTAACAGCTCTGAGAACTCAATGAAATTCTTATTATATTTTGGTGGGCGATATATAACACCACACAACAGGGGTGGGCAGATTCCATCACAAACAGTTGAAGCTCAAAGCTACTGTAGTTTTTAGAAGGCAGCGAGCGGCAGCTGAGTTTATGATTGAACACAGCAGCGAGGACGCCTCCACGGCCAGACACTCGCGGTGTACTCATGTAGGAGTAGCCGGGTGGGAGGAGCTCGGAAAAGGTGCTGTTGTCCCCTGGTTTCAGCCAGGTCTCAGTCAGCAAAAATAAATCCAAATGATGAGTGGAGATCAGATCGCTTAACATAAAGGTTTTATTTGTGAGCGATCGGGTATTAAACAGGGCTGCATGTACCGGTACACAGCCGACTGTGTCATCTACAGCTCGGGCAAGCGGGTGGAGGTTCTGTTGCATACGGCTCCATTTCTGGGTCCTCACAGGGCGACATGGCAGAAACAGACAGGTGACGCCAGGTCTAACAGGAACGAGGCTCTGAAAACGATGATCCAGGGAGCGATGAAGGTCAAAGATGCCAAATTCTGAAGGTAAGTCATGCAGTAGAGATTCATAATCAACCATACTATGAGAGGAGAGATAGGTTTTGAATTTGACGAGGACTTACGCTCTCCTTTCACGTCTTCTGTGGCGCTTGTTGCATAGCAACGTACCGGTAATGTGGCATAGACAGGCTGGCACAGACGGCAGGAAGAGTGGCGGCGTCTTAGAATGTGCAATTTTACCAAAAACTGGGACGTTGTTTAACGAATCCTGGATACTTAGCAAAGTTGAACGATCGTACACCAGGAGCGAGGATACATCAGAAATGACAAAAAGGCAAAACATGAATAACTTTAACAAACTCAGGAGAGGTAGACTGCGTGCCACCAACAAAGGTGCCATCTTTTTCAAACTCAAACTGTAAATAAAATAAAAATCTGGAAGAACAAAGAAAATCATCTTTTAGATTCCAGTCCTCTCTCTATTTATAACATATCTCATCGATCCACACAAAATGTTCCAGATAAATTAAGTGAAATGCAAAAAAAGGTTTTCTCTTTTAAATTATTTCCAAATAAAAACATAAAAAAATAAAAATTCAACAAAATCAAAATTGAAAAGTGTTGCGTGCATATGTACATATTCACCCCTGAATAATTAGTCAGCATAATAATTTAAAAAGATCCACCTGAGGTCAATTTAAGGCCAGAAACCGCTGTTCGTTCACCCTACCTGTAATGTAAATGTTCTCACCTTTTCCTGTCCACCAAGGTCTGCCAGTCCCCTAAGTAGATTTCTGCCACCTTTGGCTGTAGTGAAAATTGTAGATCCCTTAGTGGACTGCTGAAGTATGGACAGGAGTGTGTGCACAAACAAATGGTTTGCCTACATTTCTTACTAAATATTTAAAAAATTTATCGTCGTCACAATATCAGTTTTTTTTCTTTCTGCTGCTCCCTTCCACACAGATTCCCACAGCGAGTGAACTCGCACAAAAGATTTGGTAATTGTTTTAAGCTAAATGCCCTTCCTCACGCACCTGGGCTGAACCCGCAGCCTCAGGATTACGAGGCTGCGGCACTGACCACTACTGTGGCCCCACATTGCAATATCAATGAGTGCAATATCAATATTCCAAAGGAGTGCTTGGACTACATTAAATCATAGGTTATTATATATCAGGTACAATGCATTTATGTTCTGCTGCTAATACATATGGTCAATCCAACAAACTCTCTCTGACCCTGATGCCCACAACTGGTTTAGATGATGGTGATGACAGAAGAGAAAGTAGGAGTGAAGAAACTGTGGGTTTATCATAACTGATATCATTATTGTAATATTAAACAATAATATCACACAGTGCAAGTTTTTCTAATATCACGCAGCCCTACTGTTAGGTTTATTTGAATTTCTCTCTCAAATCAATACAGTAAGTATGTATGTATGTATGTATGTATGTATGTATGTATGTATGTATGTATGTATGTA
Organism: Kryptolebias brasiliensis; assembly: GCA_028566095.1. Taxonomy (NCBI): domain Eukaryota; kingdom Metazoa; phylum Chordata; class Actinopteri; order Cyprinodontiformes; family Rivulidae; genus Kryptolebias; species Kryptolebias brasiliensis. Next base: position 28,007,959 of record JAOXNZ010000091.1, read on the forward strand.
TGTATGTATGTATCTATCTATCTATCTATCTATCTATCTATCTATCTATCTATCTATCTATCTATCTATCTATCTATCTATCTA
>JAOXNZ010000091.1:28027364-28041346 GCA_028566095.1 Kryptolebias brasiliensis
AAGACCCATTTGCGCCCAAGCTTTAACTTCCTGGCTGATGTCTTGAGATGTTGCTTCAGTATTTCCACATAATGTTTATTCCTCATGAGGCCATCTATTTTGTGAAGTCCACCAGTCCCTCCTGCAGCAAAACAACCCCACAACATAATGCTGCCACTCCCGTGTTTCACAGTCGGGATGGTTTGAAGAAAGTAATAAAAATGGCCTTAAAAACATGCTCTTTCTCTTTATTCTGGCATTGAGCAAATAAAAATAATTTTGAAAATCCTAATTGACCTAAAACGGGAAATGTTTATTCTAATTTCATGTCAGACAGTGTGAAAAAAATGCATATGTGTCTTTTTATATAGTGTATGGAAACATCTGGTTTCAACTGTATGTACATCCAGTGCCAGTTCATTAGGGCAGGTGGGGCCCAGCTCCACCTAAAAATACTCATTCACCCCTAAAAGTACTTCCTACTAATAAGAAATGTTAATTACTTAATTACTTAACTAGCTGTGTATGGTTTTGCTTTGTGTGTTTTTCAGCTATTTTAACTTTTTTAAATGGAATTTAAAACAAATTTTGGTGATTAATTCTTGGTTTTTGAGTTATTTGCAGTTATGGGGCAGGACAGGTGGTCATTAGATTTATCACATCCCCCCATGAGCAGTGTTCAGAACTGTAGTAATAGTGTAATGGTAGCAAGAATAATTCTGCCCCATTGACACATTCTGCTGGTTTTAGTTCATTCATACGGCCACTACTCACACTAGACTTCACATGATCCTATTGAATGCAGGAATGATTGCAGCATGACCTGGTGTGTCCAACAGTGGAGACTTTCTTTTTAAAACTCCATTTGTAAAACTAAAATTACAAGATAACCTAAAAGCACTTAGAGAGCACAAACCTCCCACAAGGGCTCAGGATTATTAAAAGATAGTCGGATCTGAATTGTGATCTGAATCACCACCAAAATGTAATTATTTCTTGTGACAACCCCAACATTTCCTGAAAATTTAATCAAAGATCTGTTCATTAGTTTTTAAATAATCTTGCTAACAGACAAAGAAACCATAACTTCCTTTGCAAAGGTAATTATCAGTCATCAGCTTGGACAAGACAGACCGGACGTCAACAGAACACAAAAAAAAAAGACAGAGGGGAGATATATAACAGGACATTTTCTCCAACATAATAGGCCTGTTTCTGTGTCTTTCTACACCATTGGTGTCCAATCCTGGTCCTCAAGGTCTACTATCTAGCATGTTTTAGTTGTTTCCCTGCTCCAACACATCTGATTCAACGGTTGACTTAAGCCTTCAGCATATCGTCACCCATTCCAATCCCCCATTTATTCAACTCAGGTGTGTCGAAGCAGAGAAACATCTAAAACATGCAGGATAGTGGCCCTCGAGAAAACCACCTACTACGGAGCACAAGCCAGTGTATCTCTTGTGCCGGTCCCAAGCCCAGGTAAATGGTGGTGTGTAGGATGACTGTTGTGGTGAAGAAGAGGTAAACAGTAAAGGCAGAGAAGAGGATCAAGTGGTGGAAGCTGAGGAAGGAATAACATTGGGAAATGCTAAAGGCTCTGGGTAGTAAGAAAGACCTTCCACATGACTGGGCTACTACAGCAACAGTGATTAGAGAGACAGGTAGGAGGGTACTTGTTGTGTCATCTGGACGGAGAAAAGATGATAAGGAGATCTGGTGGTGCAATAGTGAAGAGCAGGAAGTTATCCAGAGGAAGAGGTTAACGAGGAAGAGATGGGACTGCGAGAGGACTGAAGAGAGTTGACAGGAGTATAAAGAGATGCAACATACGGCAAAGAGGTAAAACGAAGGTGCATGATGAGTTATACAAGAGGCTGGACACTAAGGAAGGAGAGAAGGACTTGTATTGACTAGCAAGACAGAGGGACCAGGTGGTGGAGGTATGTACTTGAAAGACGAGGGATGAAAGTCAGCCGTATCAAGACAGAGTACCTGTGTGTGAATGAGAGGGAGGCAGGTGGAACAGTGAGGCTACAAGGAGTAGAGGTCACAAAGGTGCAGGACTTCAAGTACTTAGAGTTGACTGTCCAGGATAACAGGGAGTGTGGTAAAGAGGTGAAGAAGAGAGTCCAGGAAGGATGAAGTGGATGGAGAAAAGTTTCAGGAGTGATCTGGGACAAAAGGGTGGCAGCAAAGGTCAAACAAAAGGTTTAGAAGACAGTGGTGAGACCAGCTATGTTGTATGGATTGGAGACAGTGGGACTGAGAAAAAGACAGGAGACAGAACTGGAAGTGGCAGAGCTGAAGATGTTGAGGTTCTCCTTGGGAGTGACAGCACAGGTTGAACAACTGGGAGATAAAGTTAGAGAGACCAGACTCAGATGGTTTGGACATGTGCAGAGGAGGGACAGTGGGTATATTGGTAGAAGGATGTTAGAGATGCAGCTGTCAGGAAAAAGACAAAGAGGAAGGCCAAAGAGGAGCTATATGGATACAGTTAGAGAGGACATGGACATAGTTGGAGTGAGGACAGAAGATGTAGAGGACAGAGTTAAATGGAGATGGATGACTCCATGTGGCGACCCCTGAAAAGGGAACAGCCAAAAGAAAAAGAAGAAGAAGTAGCCCTTGAGAACCAGGATTGGACATCACTGATCTACACTTATATTGCCCACAGGTTGATCGTATTTAACTATGTGGCTTCTAAAAGTAATGATTGACGCTTTAAATCAACCATCCATCCATCCATTATCTGCCACTTGTTCCAGAGTTGTCTCATGGGGGTAGCAGATTGAGCAGGAAAGCCCAGACATCTCTTTCCACAGCCATCTCTTCCCTCTCTTCTGGGAAGATTCCAAGGTGCTCCCAGGCCTGCCGAAAGACTTAGTCTCTCCAGCATGTCCTGGGTCTTCCCTGGGGTCTCCTCTCAAGGCCTTTCCATACTCTATGAGGAGTCACAAAGTCGGCTCTCGAAAATTCGTGTGATGAAAATTGCGTTATTTTTGTTTGCATCACAGCTTCATCTGCCCCTTTGTGACACAAGGCCCTGGAAGAACTTTTTCTCACAGGGGTTTGTGCCAAGTATTATGCAATTGGTCAGTAGTTGTTGTGAGCGTGTTTATGTGGAAAAGCCGGTGAGCTTTAATGGAGTCATTTTGCTTCTATTGCTCCGCTGAGAAGCAGCTGGAAGAGGCTGTTAGAAAATATAGCTGTCTTTATAACTGTTTCAGTAAAACTTATAAACCTATATACTTAAAAAGACTGTGGAGACACAGGCGGCTCTTTTTGGCTGAGGTGGCCGAGAGAAAGTGCGCCTCGGCTGGGCAGCGCAGGAACATGTTCCCTTTGTTTGCTCATTATTGTGCACTGTCATATTTGCAAATGCCAAACAGCGTGTACTGTTTACACTCTGTTTAATAAACACGTCTGGTTGCCGTGAGGGAGGCAAAATTCTGTACAAGGACAGGAGAGATGAGAAGCCGAATGGAAGAAACCCGTTTTAATGCTGTAGGAGGAGGGAGGAGCTTCCCAGGAGTTCTGAGCCGAGTGTCTCGTGGACTATGAAAGGTGAGTGTGAAAACAAACGTCTTGCAACCACGTGACCGCGAACCGACTTTGTGACTTCTTATGGAGTATGCTGGAGCTTTCAGTTGGACATGTCCGAAACACCTTCCTAAGGAGGTGTCCCAGGGACATCCTTACCAGATTCCTGAATCACCTCAACTGGGTTCTCTTGATGTGGAGGAGTAGCGCCTCTATTCCGAGTCCCTCCTGGATAACTGAATTTCTCACCATATCTCTGAGAGCCCAGCTACCCTCATTTCAACCACCTGTATTCGTAACCTCATTCTTTTGGTCACTACTCAGAATTTATGACCTTAGGTAAGAGAGGGAACATAGACCTACTGGTAAACAGAGAGTTTTGCCTTGCAGCTCAGCTCCCTGTTCAACACAACGGTATGCAATACTGCGGAGGCCACACCGATCTGTCTGTCGAAAGCAAAGGGGTGAATACATATGTATGCACTACTCTTTCATTTTTATATTTTTTAAGAATTATTTAACAAAAACTTTTTGCCCTCAACTTAACAACTTTGTTAATCTGGAGTATTATTGTAAAATTATTATTTAAAATCAAATTAGAAATCCGATCCAGAAAGCTGTGTATAACTTCTGTTTTACGCAGTTTAAAATACTCTACTGTTTTTACAAAGACACACCCTCCACCCACAGGAGGGAGAGAGAGATTAAAGGCAAGTGGTGCATTTCCAAAGTGACTGCGCTAGAGGCAAGAGTTTAGGAGCAGAACTGTCTGTACAAGCATTTGCTTGACTCATCGATGATGGAGCATTATGATAATAAAAAAAAATAATTGCAAGAGATCTCCAGAACATTCAGAGTAAACGAACTACACTGGCACAAAAAAATTTTAGGGATAGATTTGTAAAAGCAAAAACAAGGGGGGGCTCAAGCCTGTTGCAGTGCCCCAGGAGGGTATAGGCTAACACCAATTTTGTCAGAATGCTTAGTTTTCAGTTTTTATACATGTTTACAGTGCCTTGCAAAAGTATTCATTCTTCTTGATAGTCTTTTTTTGTTGTTGTCTTACAATCTGGAATTTATTTGGATTTTTTTGATTAAAAGCAATAATTCTACAAAAAAATAACTTAAGAAGTTACATACGAGAAAAACTTGTTTTAAATAATTCTAAAAAATATAAAACTGTGCATATGGATTCATCCCCCGAAACTTGGTACTTTATGTCATCAGCAGTTACAGCATCAAGTCTCTTCAGGTCTGTCTCCACGATCTCGGTCCATCTAACATCTTTGTCCATTCTTCATGACCAAACTGCTGCAGCTCCTTCAGGTTGGACAGGTGCCGTTTGTGTCCAACAATCTTTAAATCAAACCAGAGATTCTCAGTTGGACTGAGGTCTGGTCTTTGACTGGACCACTCCAGGACCTTTACCTGGTTCTCCTTAAACCAGTGGAGTGTAGCTTCAGCAGAGTGTTTAGGGACATTGTCCTAAAGGAAGGTGGACCAATGTTTCAGTCTCAAATCTCTGAAAAACTCAAACAAGAGTCTCAAACTTAAAGAATTTCTCAGTATTTCACTCCATCCAGCTTCCTTCAACTTCAACCAGTTCTAGTCCTTGCTAAACACTTAAGGCAGTATGTCACTGGGCTCCAACTGTTGGAGACAACTGCGTGATTAAAATTGCAAGAAAATTATGTGAAATAAGCAAATTTTCAGTTTCAGTATCACTGAATCCGCAGTGTTTGCAACCAGAGAGCCATGCAGCTGTGTTTTGTGTATGCACACGTTCAAAACTGTATTCTAGGCCATGTACATTACTTTGTTGTTCACCTCCACCCAAGAGAAATGAATACTTGTGCATGGCACTGTAGATATAATTGTAGTACTGCATGTTTTTATTAAAAAAAACATGAAACATGTGACTACTCGACAGGATATTGTTGTACACATTGAGATTGTAACATTTTTTTTCCTAGTAATACTTGTTGTATGTTACAATTTATGGAAATTTTGTAAAACTCTTTTGACTTAAACCACTATAAGAACTTTTTTGCCCTTATTTTTAATATAAAGCATCCAGCAACAGCAGGTTGTTCAATGAGGGTGGGTTTAAAATTTTAGGTAGAGTTGAACCACTGACAATCTCGACAGATGCCACCCCCATACCAGTAATCAGCTGACTCTACTGTGCCTCTTTCCAGCACCTGCTCCCATCATCATTACCCTTGCCATCACCTTCACCATCTCAATTCCAAAGGACTGTAGATCTAAAACAAAAACAGGCTGCAGACCTGGGGGATCAAAGGTGGTCTGAACTGAAAGTCTAGGGAACAAAATTAATGAGGCGTTGTGACCAAATTCTGCAAACCACATCATGTTGCAATAGTGGGTAATGGGTAAGAACTCATTCAACTGATATTTGTTGATCTTGACTGACAAACTCCAAGTAATCCATGGGCTTTCTTGAATAAACAAAGGTAATCTGAAGTTAAACCTGCCTCCTGAAAGGTTTAACTTAAACCTTAATTTAATCTTGGAGTATCTCCCCTCCTTCATTAAATCAGCCTAGTTTACTCAGGACTAAACAAAGCGTGGGATCTTTTTACACCATGACTGAGAAATTGCATTGCGCTTTGTGGGTATGAAATGATTATTTAAGTTTAGGCCTAGCCTTAATTTTTGTTCAGGAAACCAGAGAAAAAGACCTCCATATGATCTTTCTCTTTATTCAAACTAAATCTAAACCTATGCAAACATTATAGAAAATATGGCTTAATTTATATTATTCTAAACAAATACATATAAAACAAATCTTGTATTGTATTGTATTGGGCTGCTTAGATCTTTTCTTTCTGTTGTCACTGTTCAGTATTGATATTGTGACGTACAAAGGAGAATATGGACTTTAAACTTATCTTATCAGCTGATCAGAGATAAAGCAGAAATATAGAGGCATTGCTTAGCAGGTCTGGAAAGATTGCACAAATACTTTCCTCAAGAAAAAATGACACACACCAAAGAAAATACATACTTGCTGTATTCTGTTTTTCAACCTAACTAATTTAACCTTTTCCTCAAACAAACAGGAACAAGGAAAATCTGAGTCAAATGAAGACAAGTAAAACAGAGCGAACTGTCAAAAGTGGCTTTTCTGGTTCCACAACAACATAGGTTTGAGAGTACAAAGGGAAGACTACTGGTAAGGCCAAGTTTGGCTCAGGAATGCCAGCATGGAACTGGGTGTGTAGAGAGAGACACAGAGAAAAAGAGGTGTGCCACACAGAGACAATCAGAGGAGGGACAAAGAGCAGCAGGGAGAGCGTCATAAATGCAATAATTGTGGTATAGAGAGAAACTTGCTTTGTACACGTCTAGTCACACGCTGCACTCATGCGCCAGTGACAGACAAGGAAAAAGGAACTATTAAAAATTTCTTCTTGTTTATTATTTGTAATGTACTCATTCTTAGGACTTGTATTTAATCAAAATTTCTCGACATGAATTTTCTCTTGGATTCTGGCTAATCATAACGGCTAGCTGTGTACCACTTTCTTCGAGGTCAAAGGACGTTGTACAAATCTTTACAAACGGAACAAGAAACTATGTCTGTGTTGGACATATTCAAGATTAGGAAGGGAAAGAAGACACAGGAAGGTTCAGACAAGCGTCAACCAGCAGGTTTGGTTCCACCAAGCTCTGACGAATACAACGATGATGAAGAACCCAACACTGGTTTCAGCAGAGACCCCAGAATGAGAAACTCTCGATTTTACCGATCAATGAGGAAGAAGAGACACTTCGCATCTGAACAGCCTGGAGGTAAAAAACATGCAGCTACACATTTACAATGAACTGAACTGTGATCTGCTGCAATGCTTGGGAATACACATGTCAGTCAACTTAGTCAAGATTTATACTTACTGGAGTGCATTTAATTTTATTTATTCATGATCTCATTTTATTCTGAAAGCAAAACAAAAGCAGAGTAATTCCTTTTCTTGGTAGAAATCTACAACCTGTGAAACTGGTTCTCCCTGAACAAACAAAAACTACATGTCATGTTAAAAAATACAACTATTTAACATCAGTATACAACACATCAGTATGTGTTGATTATGTTGATTAGCTTTAGCATTGCAAATCTTAAAGCTGTGATTCTCAAGCTTTTTCTTAACCAATCCCACCTCAGATAGTTAGCTTAGCTCTACACAAACCATAATTATGACAGATGTTAAAAACAGCATTACCGGCTTAGAAGCTTGTACTCATATAAACAAGAAAACTTGCCAAACTGCTAACCCTGACCCTGGTTGACTGCTGCAGTTTAACATGTGATGGTTTCATGAATTCATTTCTGAGAACAGCACCACATACACTGCAGTCATAGCTCTTTGTCTTTCCCTAAAAAAATTAAATCCAAACTTGAGATAATGTGAATCAGATTTCCCTTACTGTTTTGAAGCTTTTGTTGCTCCCAGGTCTGATGGAGACTTCACCGGTGCTGCTTTAGTAGCCACTAGCATATTGGTTATTGTCCATTGCACTTTTGTATCAAGTAGTTTTTGATTGGAACCATCCATCCATTTATTTTTTGCCATTTATGCATGGTTGCTGAGGCAGCAAGTTCAGGATGGAAACCCAGACCTCCCACTCCCCAACAACACTTTCCAGCTCCTCCTGGAGCAGGAACTATCCCTTCCTGCTACCTAGTGGCTGCACATTCGGGTCCTCATCCATCACCAACCAACAACCATTACAAACATAGACATTCCAGATACTTGAAGTTCTCTGCATGGGGCAGAGACTCATTCTTGGAGGGAGAGTTCCACCTTTGTCCAGTTAAGAACCATGGCCTCAGACTTAGAGGAGCTGACTCTCATCTCAAATACTTCACACTCAGCTGAGAACTACCCCAGCGCATGCTGAAGGTCATGGCCTGAAAACGCCAACAGAACCACAACATCTGTAAAAAGACGAGACGAGACCCTAAGGCTCCCAAACGAGCATCTCTTTGCGATTTTGAATAAAACTAAGATTATTTGCTTGGACCACTCATCTTATTGGCTGTCTCTACTTTTTTAGCTTTAAATCACAAACCAGCTTATGTTGGTTTATTAGTTGTTATTTAACTTGTAAGGAGTGGATAAAAATTTTTTCAGGACCCCTAGGACAATCCTGAGTACCACCGGTGGTCTTTGGACCACAGTTTGAGAACCATGGCTGTAGAGGTAATGTAGCAGAATGACTGACCTAAATATGAACAGATTTTACCAAAACAACCCTCTAATGTGACTGAATGGTTGGTCCACATTAGATATACATGAAGCAGGAGGTAGGAAGAGTTTGAAGCAAGTTATAACTAGTATCTCTTGGCACATTCACAGCTTATGTCTGTCTGTGATGTTTTCTGTTAGGATGGTGTTAATTGCTCTTCTGGAGACGTTTTAAAGTACTGGTGCCTTCATAAGTTTCTCAGGAGGTACATTTCTTACTGAACTTTTATCAAATGCCATGACAGGGTTTATGTGATACTGACTCCCAGTTGCCTAAAGTTGTTTATGTGCTCAATTTTACGTCCACTTCCTTTTTTTTTCCTTCTAAAATCATTACCAGGCTCTTTAGTTTTGTTGTTGTTCAGCAGCTGGTTGTTCAACAGGTTGAGTAGGGTTAGGGTTAATTTTTTTTTTTTAAAGAATGACTCATCAGTGTGCTCAGTCGTTCCACTGTTTGTAGAGTCATTTGCCAAACAAGTAAGTGAACACAACATCCCTTTGATTTTAAAAGTACGACTGTAAAGGAAATATTATTTGTAGCTTTGCTGTGAATTCATTACTGAATGAAAAGTTGTTTACCAGACAGTCTTAAGGAGCACACAAATGTCTGTAGATGACTATGATGATATTTCAGGACAGTCCTTCGGTCTAATAAGCTGCCAATTAAAGAAATCAAAATTAAAATTAAAGTTTATGTACATTCAATATCTAAAATAAATATAAAAATAAATAAATAAATAAAATTCAATATCTGTTTTAGGAGTTGTAATGCATGTGCACAATGTCAACAGCAAATGCCTTTCTATACCTTAATATAATACTTACAATGCATGTATGGATTTCTTTTGGTCATATGTAAATATATATAAATATATTATTAGTTGCACATTCACAGCTTGTGTCTGTCTGGGGTGGTTTTTAGTTAGGATACTATTGATTGCTCACATGTATAAATTCTTTTCAGTTCATGCATGAAGTGGTATTAACAAACAAACCATTTTTTCACAGCGGTACAATGCAGGAAGCAGTCTGTTGTAAAGCTTCTGACTTCTGAGCTTCTTTTTGTATTTTTCCATTTTTTCTGTGATGACGTTAGCTTTGTGATTTCAAATGAACTGTGCTCTATAAAGATGGGCGTTATCTGAGTTATTTTGGTCTTTTGTTTGGTTTATTTTATTGCCACTTCATTCAAAGTATCCGTGAAACCTGTGTACAGCCACGGCCATATTGTTAACTAGATTCCAGCTGTTAGCATTTCTTTCTTCCTGTTTCTTCAGGTAGTACATCATCTTTGGACCCCAGTCCATCCAACAGAACAGAACTCTCTTCTGCTGAAGCTCCTTTAGCCTGGACACCTTCTGTATTGACAGAAGATAGATGGTGAGTCTGGACCTCATTTACATTTATAGCATGGGGAGCATGTTTCAGTTGAAGTGGTGCTGTGAGCATGTGTCGTTTTCAATAGCTCTAAACAGCCATATAAAGAATATCATAAAATCAAATGTATGCCATGAAATTCACACTGGCAGTGTATGTTGTCTCATAAAAATCTAAACATTAAAGAATACAGTATGCTATTTATTTTGGACAGACAATGTCAATAAAATTGCAATTATTATTTTTTTTTTTCATCCAGCAAAAACAGAACAATAATTACAGAAATAACACCAACTGTAGATTTTTTTTGTTCCCTTCCCCATCCATCCCTACCTTGCTGCCAAAAACAAGGAATAAATAGATTAAAAAAAAAGCCTGAAATTAATCAGCTGTTGTCCTGAATGATTATAAGCATGAAAACACCCAAGAACAAGACAGTATAAAGTAAATACATGGATAACGTACATTCAAGCATACACACGAGTATATATGCACATATTGAAATAGAATATCGAGGGTCAGTCTTTCATCCAGAAGCCTTGGGTGGGTGTGCTGATTTCCACGCTAATAAGATTCTTCTTCAGGCGAGGAGAGTTGAAAAGGCCAGCACATTTTTAATTTCATGTGTTATCGATATACCCTCCACTGGTACCCTAAATATAGCTATTTCAGCACTGGGTTGGATGGCTATTCCAAAAACTTCAGATAGGGTCTGGAATATCGTAGACCAGAAGTTGTACAATTCATTACAGGACCAGAACATGTGAGTTAAATTTGCCTTAGCTATATGACATCGTACACATGTTTCACTGACTGTAGAATATATCCTTGAGTGTTGGACTCTACTATAGTGGATTCTGTGAAGAACCTTGAACTGTATTAGTCCAAGTTGAGCACATGAGGTTGACCCGTTTACTCTACGTAATGCATGATTCCAGGTCGCATCAGAGATATTTATTCCAAGTTCTTCTGACCCTTCTTCTTTTATCTCATTGAGCGTTACTATATTGAGTGATGTAATAATATTATAGATTTTTGAGATGAGACCTTTACATTGTGTGGGAGTTTGTAAAATGATGTCCATTCCTCTTTTTGGAGGTAAATTGGGAAAGCAAGGACTGATGTTACGAACAAATTCTTGAATCTGGAGATAGCGGAAGAGGGTGGAGCGCTGTAAATTAAATTTGGTGGAGATGGCATCAAAGGTAGCGAAAATTCCATCTATATAAAGATCACTAAATTTACTTAAGCCTGCTCTCCGCCACTGAGCAAAGACAGGATCTAATATGGCTGGCAGGAAAACATGGTTATCACATATGGACTATAGAGAGAGAAGTTTGTCATGTTGAAGGGTTGTCTAAATTGTGACCAAATTTTTAGGGTGAAGGTTACAACTGGGCATGAAGAGTATTATTTAGGGGAGAGGGGGAGTTTTGAGGTAATTAATGCAGGGAGTGATGATCATTTTTACGCATTCAATTCTAATTGACTAGCACCAGTCAGCATCTGGTCGTTGAAAGAAATAAACTTTTTTTTGCAGGTTTTCTGCCCAGTAATAATACATCAGATTGGGTAGAGCCATACCCCCCTCTTCTTTGTGTCTCAGGAACCTCCTACAGATTCTGGGATGTTTATTACCCCACATGAATGAGGACAGCTGTTTATCAATAAGTCTGAAGAATGATTTTGGGAGAAAAACTGGAATACTCTGAAAGAGATACATAAATCTTGGCAATAGGTTCATTTTAATACATGCTACTTTATCTGCTAAGGATAGATTTAGGACACTCCACTTCTGGAGGTTGCGATTAAGATTATTAAGCAGGGGAGGGAATTTTTTTTCCATACAGGTCAGAAAATGAGCGGGTAACATTGATTTCCAAATATTTAAATCCTGATCTAGAGAGAGAGAAGGGCAAGTCAGTTTCTGCAATTTGGAGCGCTGGGTTATTAATTGGAAAACATTCACTCTTTAGACAGTTCAACTTATATCCTGAAAGTTTACCAAAACGGTTTAGCATATTCACAATGTCGGAGATAGATGATACTGGATCCAAGATGTAGAGCAATAAGTCATCCGCGTATAAGGACAATCTATGTTCTAACTGTTTTCTATAAATTCCCTTAAAGCTTTGTGAGGTTTTAAGCATAATTGAAAGCGGCTAAATAGCCAAAGCAAAGAGAAGCGGGAAAGAGGACAACCTTGCCAGGTACCCCTGGATAGTGAGGAGGGCTTAGACCTTAGTCTGTTAGTGATTACACTGGCTTTAGGTGATGTATACAACAGTTGTATCCATGATGTAATTTTGGGTCCAAATCCAAATTTACCCAGTACTGCAAATAGATAGGGCCACTCGACCAGGTCGAATGCTTTCTCTGCACTGAGGGAGACCACCACCTCAGGGATTTTCAGGGATGCGGGAGAATGAACAACACTGAGGAGCCTGCATATATTAGAGAAAGAGTGGCGACCCTTCATGAAACCAGTCTGGTTTGAGGAAATTCTGTCTCCCGTTGCAGCATCCAGTCTCATAGCCAGAAGCTTAGCTAAGATTTTAACGTCTCCATTTAGGAGTGATATGGGCCTGTAGAGGGCACAATCAGTTGGATTTTTACCATGTTTTAGTAAGAGTATGATGTTAGCTTCTGTAAGGGTCTGTGGCAAGGCTCCCAGTTCCAGTGAGTGGCTATTTCAAGTAACAGCGGTGCTAACTTGGATGAGAATTTTTTATAGAATTCGATTGGATAGCCGTCTGGTCCAGAAATCCTGCCACTTTGCAATGCTGAAATAGAATTGATGATTTCATTAAGTGTAAGGGGTTTATCCATATCTTTCTTTTTATCAGGACTTATAGGGGGGTATCTAAGCTCAATACCAGAAGCTAGGCAATACCTGAGCTAGGCACAGAAGGGAATCAGCACTAGGGGTGCAGAAAAAAATTGATTCTATAGAGAATCGCAATTCCTAGTCCTGGGAATTCTGAATGCTCAAAAATTGATATTAAAATGCATTTAGGTTGTATGTCTTTGCCGCTCCTTCTTACGAGTACACTGCATATCATTTTACACGTTCACTTGGCCACCATAGAAGGCTGTCTCGTCCACCATATAGCAAAGTAGTTAGCACCTAGCTCCCTCTGTCTGAATGGAGTGTGCTAGCATCGAGCATGAGGAGAGCATGATTCAACCCACCCCGCTAAAAGCTAGTGTTTGGGCACACTTTGGATTCTACAATGCCCCTGGGAGGAGAGAGCTTGACATGAGCTTAATAGTCTGCAAGCAATGTAAAATTAAGTTGAGATACTACTGGAATATGACCAATGCCCGGGCTCATTTGACACGACATCACCCCAAGCTAAAGGAAGTTGAAAAGCAGCCAAAACTCTGGCACAATGCAACAAACTTCGAGCTAATTCCCCAAGAGCTGAGAAGATTTCAAACTCCATCACCTGCTATATTGCAAAGGATTTGCGACCATACAGCTCAGTCAAAGGTGAGGGATATAGGTTTATGGGTAACGCGCTGGACCCGAGGTACGTTATACATTCACCTAGCTTCTTGAATAATTCTTTGATTTTTTTTTTATATTAGAAAAAGCCAGGCAGCTAAGCTAACATAATACAGGTAATTGAAGTTAGAGAATTTTATGCACAAACCTATTTTTGTTTAAAAATAAACTGATGATTTGATACAGTATGGAACCTTATAGAATTGTTTTAAATAAATGTTCTATTTGTTTACATTGTCTTTTCCTCTTGTCAATCACATAATTTAAAAAGAATCTCTAGACCGTTTGAATAGAAAAATTGG
>JAOXNZ010000091.1:28046716-28058139 GCA_028566095.1 Kryptolebias brasiliensis
TCCATCCATCCATCCATCCATCCATCCATCCATCCATCCATCCATCCATCCATCCATCCATCCATCCATCCATCCAGACTTCCCTCTCTTCAGCCACTTGGGCCAGCTCCTCCGGGGGAATCCCGAAGCGTTCCCAGGCTACCCAAGAAACATAGTCCCTCCATCGTGTCCTGGGTCTTCCCCTGGGTCTCCTCCTGGTGGGATGTGCCCGGAACACCTCACCAGGGAGGTGTCCAGCAGGCATCCTAACCAGATGCCCGAGCCACCTCAACTGCCTCCTCTCGATGTGGAGAAGCAGCAGCTCTACTCTGAGTCCCTCCCGGATGACTGAGCTTCTCACCCTATCTCTAAGGGAGAACCCAGGACACCCTGCGGAGAAAACTCATTTCGGCCGCTTGTATTCACATTCTTGTTCTTTCGGTCACTACCCAAAGCTCGTGACCATAGATAAGGGTAGGAACGTAGATTGACCGGTAAATCAAAAGCTTCAACGTTTGGCTCAGTTCTCTTTTCACCATGACAGATCGGTACAACGCCCACATCACTGCAGACGCAGCACCAATCCGCCTATCAATCTCCCGCTCCATTTTTCCCTCATTCGTGAACAAGACCCCAAGATACCTAAACTCCTCCACTTGGGGCAGGACCCCTTCCCCGACCTGGAGAATGCACTCTAACCTTTTCCAGCTCAAGACCATGGTCTTCGATTTGGAGGCACTGATCCTCATCCCAGCTGCTTCACACTCGGCTGCGAACTGATCCAGCAAAAGCTGGAGATCACAACTTGATGAAGCCAATAGGGCCACATCACCTGCAAAAAGACGCGAGAGACGCGATCCTAAGGTCACCAAAACAGATCCCTTCAACACCTTGGCTGCACCTAGAAATTCTGTCCATAAACGTTATGAACAGAATCTGTGACAAAGGGCAACCTTGGCAGAGTCCAACTCTCACCAGAAACAAGCCTGGCTTACTGCCGGCAATGCAGACCAAGCTCTGACACCGGTCATATAGGGACCTAACAGCCCATATCAAAGGGCCTGGTACCCCATACTCCCGGAGTACCCCCCATAGGACTCCCTGAGGGACACGGTCGAACGCCTTCTCCAAGTCCACAAAGCACATGTAGACTGGTTGGGCGAACTCCCACGCACCCTCTAGGACCCTGCTGACGGTGTAGAGCTGGTCCAGTTTTTCCACAACCGGGACAAAAAACACACTGCTCTTCCTGAATCCGAGATTCGACTATCCGGTGGACCCTCCTCTCTAGAACCCCTGAATAGACCTTACCAGGGAGGCTTAGGAGTGTGATCCCTCTATAGTTGGAACACACTCTGCGGTCCTCCTTTTTAAATAGTGGGACCACCACCCCGGTCTGCCAATCCAGATGTCCATGCAATATTGCAGACTTGTGTTAAATAAAAATAAATAAATAAATGATCAGTTCTATCCAAAAATGTGTCCATTTTATGTTTTAAAAAACTATCTTATGATCCAAAGGAACACATATGTGTGTACAGATTGAGCAGGCACCGATAGACACTCCCTGCTTCAAAATGGCAAAGAAAACACTCTTATATATGGCAAAGAAAAATGTAATATATACTCTAAGTATTACATATGTATAATCACCGTTTATACTGATCTGTGTTTTCTTATGCCCATGTATAATTTGTCTTCTCTTGTCCCGTGTTTTCTGATGTCCATTCATATTGACTTTTCTCCACCTACATGTTCAGTAATTTGTTGGTGTGTTTTTGTGTAATTATGTACAATATGTTCATGAGCAATAAAGTGCTCAAACGTACAAAAGTAAGTGAGACCGGAGTTAAATTCCCTGTATGTGCAACATGCATACTTGGCCAAATAAAACTGGTTTTGATTCTAAATATACACACACAGTTCACTGCATGTCTTGTATTTTATTTATTTTCTTTTCAGGCACAGAGGCAATGGAGAAAGTTCACAGAAGATTTCCGAAGCTCTCCAATATGTCAAAAACACTGGTGAGTTTGTCAGAGAGTAATCACTCTCCACTCACATTATTCACCCTCTTGTCATGTTGTATCATCTCTACAGGTAAATTTAATGTATTTTAAGGGGTATATTCTTGCTATTACATTACACAACAAGGTGGTTTACCTTACAGGTACAAAGTAGCGTATTAAACATAAATAGTTCAGACAAAAATTCATAATGTTGTAACATCAACATGTCATGTCTAAAAGTTATTATCGTCAACCGCTGAAGGAGAAAGTGTGTGTGTGTGTTTATCTGTCCTATACGCAAAATACAACAACACATACATACTTTAAGGGCAACACGTTGCATAACATCTTTGCTTAAAAGTCTGCCATGTTTGACTGTTAGCAAAATATCCCATAAATCACTGGATGGATTTCAATTAAACTTTCAGAAAAGTAATCAATGGATGCACATCTACTACTGATTACCTTTTAGAGTCACCCAATTTAAGATGACCGCCACAGCTAGTCAACTAGCCAACACAAAAATGGCTGTACCTTATTGAATTTAACAGACACTATATTAAATATGGTGATAATGATTTGCAACCCATACTCTAAACATTAACTAATCAAATAAGAGATTGTGCATAGTGTTATTTTCAAGGTTTGACCAAAACAGCTATAATTTTGTCTTTTCTCATCATAAGATGACTTGATCTAAAGCTGGCATGAAAGACAGCAGGAGTTATGCATTCTTTCAAGGAATACTTGGCCTTTAATTTAGATTTCAGGCCAAACCCCAATCCCTCTGACATTCATAACACCACCATCTTAGACACTGAAATGAGAACCACACAAACCACACAAAAAACTAAGTGGCAGATAATGTGGCAGAGTATGCAGAGTGCACATGTGAGCAGAGACCCATCAGAACCAGTGTTAAGTGATTGTTAGGACAGTCATTGCTTAAGTTTAAAAAAAGTACATTTTCCTATAACATTTCTTATAAAATTTTAGCCACCACCCTAAAATCTGACCACTTTTTCTTCACCTCAGCCACGGTCCTCTCTGTCCCTCTCACTGATCTGGTCAAATCTTATGAATGACCTTATGCTCGATCTCATGCAACGTGATGAGACTGAGCTACATCAAAGTTAGCTCAATATCTGTAAAATTGTCTGGGTTTTAGCCATTTGTGTGTTAAGGCTGCTAAGCTTTGGTGGCCATTTTGAATGTTTTATTTATTTATTTATTAACCTTTATTTAACCAGATAAGTCCCATTGAGATCACAGATCTCTTTTTCAAGGGAGGCCTGGGCCTGAAGGTGGCCTAACATGCATGTTTTTAGACTGTGGGAGGAAACCGGAATACCTGTGATTGTGAACTGAATGTGATTGACTCCAAAAGGTAATCAGTTGAAGATGTACATACATCCAATGGTTATGTTCTAAGCGTTTCATTAAAATCTGTTCACAGGTTCTTGAAGTATTTTTCAAAGGGTGCAGAGAAAACAACACTCACACAGACACAAAAACATCGCTGTTTTGCCTTTGGCAGTGGGTGAAAACAAATCAGGAAACAGAATAAGCTACAAACAGCTACAACTTAGAGGAATAAAAAAAAAAACATGAATACAAAAGACAGAGAAACCTTAACAAGAGACAGAAACCATCAACTAGAGCTTGACTTTGACAAAACTTGAAGGAAATTAAGTTAAAGCAAAATAATTATTACTAAAATCTAAACAGCAGACAGGATTAAACTGTTTCTCCAAACTAGATCCAAGAAATCTTTATTTGTTGTTATATTTTATAATGGAATGCACACAATCTTTTGTATTACTAATTATTAATTTCACATCCTAACAGTGTAGTTTGACCAACAAGTGAAGTGTTCGTCTGTGCAGCCCATCCTGTAGTTTTATACATGTTCTTGACCTGTTTACCTTTGTTATCCTGCTTTGTGTCCTTAGTTATGTTAGAATGAACATCAGAATTTTGGTGCACACTTACCTGCCTGCCTCCTAGTCCTGCATCTGTGTCTTTTACCTCAGAACCATGGATTATGATAGTAGAAACTCTAAATAAGCTTTTGCAATAAGAGTCCACATGTGTGACTCATGTACAATTGTTGTCTTTTGACACTCTAGATTTGCTGTACCAGGAGTACCAGGATACCACCAAGCAGCAGGACATCAAGCAACAGCGGCTGAGTGATCATTTTAATCCTGGGCTTAAGACAGGAACTGCGGTTGCGGAGTACGGTGTCACGTCTCCAGGTGTACAACTGCAGTTGAGGAATGCTCAGTCACTACGCCTGTGGCAGAACCTGGAGGCTGTGCAAGACAGTGGGCTTCTCCCAAAGTTACCACAGAATGAAATCATAGTGCAAGAGGTGGGCAGATCATGGGAGTAATTTACCACAATAATAAATGTTGTTGTGTGAATGCTGAGTTCACATTCACACTATAGTTTTCCTATTTGTTGTTTGTAGTCATGTTGTTTCTTCTGGACATTTTTTGTAATCAAGCTAGTTTCACACACTTTATGATAGTTTAACTACTCAAATGTGAAAACATTCAGCTCTATCAATTATTTACAAATCTTTTCCCAATAGAAATACTTTGAAATTTCTTCAATTCCTTTAAAACATTGTTCAGTTTGAATCCGCATCAGCAAACTGGCTCTGTTTTTGTCTATTTTTTGTTTTAATTTGGTTTTATTTGGTTTTATTTATTTTTATTTTCTTGCTACTTTATGTTCTTAACTACTGTTCTGGGGTCTCATTTATAAAACTGGCGTACGCACAAAACAAGGCCTGAAACTTGTGTACGTCACTTTCCACGCAAAGTTTGTATAAAACACAAACTTGACGGGAAAATGTGCGGTCCCTTACGCCAACTCTGAGCCATGCGTACCATATAGGCTTGTTTTGGAGACAGGGGAAACTGGTGACACAGATGGTGAAGTGGGGAAATGAAGCCACGCTGCATCATGATTCCTCTCAGCTATTTAATTTCACTCCATAATCAAACTTAATCTTAGATCGACTTTATCATAAGCTTTCAAAACATCAGTATTATTTATGCTTCTGCTGGTGAGCCATAAGGACCTTTCAACTTAAATCTTAAATAAAAGTTCACGCAACATTTCAAAGTTTTCTCCCCATCACATTCCTCTCTCTGGATGATCACCAGGGTGATGTGTACCACAGATTAACACACAAGGGGACGGTGGCTCCCCCCTCAGACGCTGCCTCCTAACCCCCTTCCTAAACCCCCAGAGCGCAGAAGAGGTGCTGAGTGAAGCTGTTCACATGGTGGGGTGTCAGCTTCAATCAGCTCAGAAGATGCGCACTTTTCAGCATGACACCTGTCATCCTTCTTTCAAAAGATATCAGTTCAGGTACCCCCTTACCCCCACCTGTGGCTGACATGCTCTGGCGGTGGCCGGTTAGTCTCTTTTTTGCCTCCACCTTCAAATCTGACCACTTTTTCTTCACCTCGGCCACGGTCCTCTCTGTCCCTCTCACTGAATTAACAGTGGTAACAACGTGTTGCTGCTCACAGCGCTTCCTTTAATTTGTAACGCCACTACTGCAGCTCCCAAAATTGAGATTTTTTCTGTTCTCCACCTCACTCAGCAGCACATTGATTTCTGCCTCAGTTAAATTTTTTTCCTTCGCTCTTTTCTCTGTGGTTGCCGTGGTAACCATGAAATAACAATGATCAGCTGGCTCATTTAAATACACCTTCACATTCATGAGGTGCTTTGCATTGACCATTTATGGTTGAATGTGGGCGTGTGGAGGGCAGAACCTGAGGAGGGATCTTGTGTGCAAACCTTTAGGTACAGGTGGGATTTATAAAGGGAATTTGTTTGCTGGTGTGCGTGTGCATGGTTTTATAAATCTGATTTTTTTTGGCATACGCCATTTTTGCCTTTCGGGCGTACGCACACTTTTAGTATGAATCCTACGCAGTCTTTTATAAATGAGACCCCTGCTCATTTTAGCTTCTGTTCTCATTGTTTTAGCTTTACCAACTCAGTTTCAGCTTCTTCATCAACAAAGCTCTCAGGACTCATCGTTCACACTGAATTTACACAGAAAATGCAAATTTGCAGTAATGCCTGCCACAAACTGAGGTGTGACATGAGATTACCTATCAACTATTGACTGATGTATGTTATGATTATAACATACATCAATCTATTCATTTATTTTCTTTACCCACTCTTCCATGCAGGGTTGCCGGGAGCTGGTTCCCACCTCTAGCGGTCCCCTTGGACAGGTCGCCAGGGTGGACTACACTGTGTTTTTGAAATACAACTCATGGGGATAAATTATGACTTGTGATTTATCACTTTTCAGTGATTGGTGCACACACTTTGTCTTAAGATTGAAACATTTTTTTTTATCTTTCAGAATACTCACACAGAATCCTGACGTGTTCATGCAATTGCTTTATTAGCCTTTTACTGCTCTGCCCACTTTATATCTTCCGTATCAAACAGACATGAAATGGAACTTTCTATTTGTTGTGGGGGTTGTACTGAAATAGGTGACAAAGGTTAATCTCCCAATTGACTGAATATCAGTGGTGACTGTAGCTAGTTTATGAAGCACTAGGAAGCAATGTTTGACTTCTTCTGGAAGGAGCTTCTTCACTTTAGACCATTCTGAGTACATGATTTGCCGCAGTTTTGTAAGTTCAGGACAGTCTTCACATTCAGCAAGTGAGTGTGTAGTCAGGAGAAGATAGATTTCTTCTATCTCTGTGATCAAGTCCTGTTCAGAATCTGCAGCTATATTAGTGGTGCTCAGGGGAACATGTGAGAGGCAGTCTGTCATGATGTTCTGATTTCCTGGTTTGTACTACATGTTGTACTGGAAACACATCAGTCTGGCTGACCAGAATGCAATTCTCATGTCAGTCTATTCATCCCTTTAGTGCTTAGCAGAGAGATGAGGGTTTGATGATCAGTTCTGAATGTTCCCACACATATGTCCTCCATCTTTCATCTGCCCTTACAAAACTAAGAGCCTTTTTTCTATTATGAAGTACTTCCTCTCAACTGGATAGAGGGTGCAGAAAACAAAAGCAACAATGCGTTCCAAAGCTTCCAGTCTACAGTCTGAGGCAACTGTTGTGATAAGTTGGCAGTTCAAGGATGTAGCTGACTAGTACTGGGCTTTTCAGGAGCATTGTTTTGAGATCACTGAAACTTTTGTTTGCTGCATTAGTCCATTCTAGTTCAACTTGAGTATTTGTTTGAAGTAACTCTTGCAGTGGCTCAACCACTTGCTAAACAACCAGCCAACCACTAAAAGAAATATGTTTCACCTGTAATTGCTCTCAGACTGCATCCTATTTACCAATGTGTTTTATTTTTAAAAATATGTTTAAATCAGACTTTGACAGAGTGAGTGCCTTAGTACATACAAACATGCATGTCACTGTACTCAGCTCCTAGCTTTTATTACATTTTCAACTGCTGGAAAATTCCCTTAAAGAGCTTTTGGACAAATGCAGACCCATTTTCAGGACTAGTTTCTGACAGTATCCCACGGTGTGGCATAATCGCTTTTACTAGAAACTCCAGTTTTGGTTCCAAGATCTTTAGATGGAGTTGCTTCAACAACTGAACCAATCAGTCACTGCCTTTATGTAACACCTTTATAGTTTAAATCATGTCTACATAATCAATGACCTGATGTTTAAACAGCCTTTCTGGCACTGAAATGTGTCCCACTTGTAGTTTTCTGTGAATTGTTTTGTGTGTAAATGTCACATTTGTCTAACACCTCATCAACCACGTCTGTTAGATATGGTGCCCAATGACCTCACTGATTTATCTCACATTTTTACTTTCCATCTATCAGTTTTTTTACTTGCTTATTCCTATTTAATATTGTATAGATGTGGTGCCTATCTCCAGCAGTCAATGGGTGAGGGGTAGGTACACCTTGGACAGGTCACCAGTCCATCACAGGGCCACATAGAGACAAAGAACTATTCATACTTCATGCTTTAGAATCTCCAAATACCCTAACCCTCAAGTTTTTGTCTGTGTGAAGGAAACCAAAGCAACAGGATAAAACCGATGCTTCCATGATGCAAACAGAAAGACCCCAACCAAGACCTGAAAGCCTCATTGCAGAAAACAACAAGAAAACCTATTTGGCGAACATAGTAGCAATTACAACAGTTTACTGCAGAGGCTTGATTATTTTATTAGGTTAAACAAACAACATATATTTATCCCACCCTTCCTGAGTCTTCTTCTGCTGGAAGTGTTTTTTTGATAAAAAACAAGTTGTCTCCAGTGTTGCCAGCCTTTTCACCTATGGCCAGGAAAAGTCACTAAACTGAAACATTGATGGCTCGTTTTCTTCTTATCATTTTTTTTTAGCTGGGCTACTCTGGCTTTACACAGTAATAATACAGTTATTTTGAGGTGTTCTGAGTTGAATTGAAATAGATTGAAGTGGCTTTTTCTGTGTGGAGTTTGGATGTTTTATCTGCGGATAGGACAGGTACTCCTGTTTTCTCCCACAGGCCATAAACATGGAGGTTAGGTTAATTGGTAACTCAAAACTGTCATTAGGTGTGGGTAAGAGCGTGAATCGTTGTCTGTCTTGTATGTCTCCCTGTTAAGGACTTGCGACCTGTCCAAGGTCACCAGCTCCCCGAAATTCGGTCTGTATGAATAAACAACATATCATCAAGTTTCAGTTCAACATAAAAAACAGTAAAATAGTAGTAAACCTTATGTGTGCTTTAACCAGCTGTGGAGCAGAGCATTAACGTCATTTTTTGATCTTGCCAACTGGAAGTAAAACGTAATGTTTTGTCTTGTTTCTCTAGACCATGTTTGAGCTTATTACATCTGAAGCATCCTACTACAAGAGTCTGGAAATTTTAGAGACACATTTTCTTCAGAATCCTAATTTAATGAACACCCTCAGCCACTCCGACGCACATTTTCTGTTCTCCAACATTGAAGAAGTCATGAAAGCAAGTGAAAGGTAGGACAGGGTCACATTAGTGTGTATGTGAAATGTACTGCACGTTGGCACTGTGGAGAATCAATACATGGTTTTCTGATTTACACCCTTAGATGATAACCTGTCAATATTTCCAGGTTCCTAATGGATCTTGAGTGCCGCATAGAGGGGTCTATTTTGATTTCAGATGTCTGTGACATTGTTTATCAGCATGCAGTAAAATATTTTGGTGTCTTCATCAAGTATGTCATTAACCAGAGGTACCAGGAAAAGACCTACAGACGTATTTTGTGAGTATCTTATCTGAACAACACATCTGTTAAAATACATGCAATCCACCTAAGATGGAATGTTTTAAATGCTGTAAATAATTTCTTACTTAGAAAAATTAAAAGTCTTGTTTTTGGAATAGTATTGTTTACTGCTTAAAATGAATACATAATTGGATAGGGAGGGGTTTTACCCTCTACAAATTCACTACCTTAACCTGGTGGTGGGTTTTGATGCCCTCATGTTTCTGGGGGCATCTGGTGGGGTCTCTCGTGGCAAATTGGCCTCAGGCGAGAGCTCAGACTGAGAGTTATTCAAAGACCTTGACAAAGAAAGACAACAGGAATCAGTTTACCTTGGGCCAAACTTCAATAACTGGTTTCATAGGAGTATCATAAGACCAACAGCCATATGTCTTGGATATGCCTAAATGGACAGGCTCCTCAGGTGCTTAGTGACCTCCTGGTTCCTCTCAGTTCTACGGCTCAGCAACCAGGCGCCTTTTTCTAAAACTTCCTTTGTACAAACAGCCTTTTCTGTACGAGAGATGGATGAGTGGAATCCCCTAATTGATTTCTGACTGGATTCATTTTAGATCAAGACTGAAGCCGTTTCTGCAGGATGACCAGTTCGATAGTCATGAAGAACCGCCACCATTTTGATGTTATTGTGATTTATTTTTAGCTTGCTTTATGCATTGTCTTGATAAGTGCAATGTTTTATACCTTTTAATCTGTATTTTAAAATGTTTTTATTTTTATGTTGCTAAATTGGGAATGTGGACTGCAAATTAGCTTAGACTATAAATGTTATAGTGTATGATATTTGTTATTACCTGACCTTTGACCTGATGTAAATAACCAATTAATGAAATGAAATTCAGGTAAAGAGAGGGGCAGAGCTCTCAACTGATCACCAGTTAGTGGTTGGTGAGTTGGATCTGGTGCAGGGAAGACTGGGTAAATTCAAGCAAGTAGAAAGAGTGAACTGGGAACATCTGGTGGAGGCCCTTGTTCGTGAGAACTTTAGCTCCCACCTAAAGAAGAGTTTTTCTCACGCCCTGGTGAAGGATGGGGACATGATATCTGAACAGACGGTATTCATAGCCTCCATTGCAGATGCAGCTTCCATAAATCTTGACCAGAAGGTCAATGGTGCCTGTTATGGCCGCAACAGGAGAACTGTTTGCTAGACACCAGTGGTGATGAAGGCCATCAAGCTGAAAGAGAATGACTTAAGGGTTTGACTGTCCCAGAGGACTCCTGAAGCACCTGACAGGTACTGACTGGCCAAAAGCTGTTGTGAAAACAAAAACTTAGGTGAAGTACGATGAGAAGGACCTTTGGCTTACTTCGAAATAGTTCTGAGAAACTGTCTGACAATTTAGAAAAGAAAAGCAGTGCTTGTCCTAAGCTTGGTTTGGTTTGGGTGAGGGATTGTGGACCTGGACTGAGCGATGAAACGAGCACTTTGAGGGCCACTTCAATCCAGTCAACATTTCCACCACTGAGGAGGCAATGTCTGGAGACTTGGGGAGAAGGCGAGTTCATTACCTTGGCAGAGGTTGGTGAGGGAGGGCTCCTTAGAGGCAGGGCACCAAGAGTGGATGAGATTCACCCTGAGATTCTGAAGGGTCTGGACATTGTGGGCCTGTCATGGCTGACATGCCTCTTCAATGTTGCATGGATTGTCACAACGCCTTTGGAATAAGATTAGCCAACTTTTAATTGCTACTTCAGCAGTCACTAGGTCTTTGTTTCTGTGCCTTATGTTTGCTTTAAGATGTGGTATACATTTGAATAATGGTTTCTGTATATGATCATTGTGTTGTCTTACCGTAACTCCCTCCCCAGAGAAGAAAATCAAACATTTCGGGAGACCATGGCTGCACTGGAAAAGCATCCACGTGTCAAGGGCCTGTCCTTTACCTCTTTCCTCATTCTTCCCTTCCAGAGGATCACAAAGCTTAAGCTGCTTGTACAAGTGAGTCTGCCAACTTGGATCAAAACTGAGTAGATACTATATAATATATTGCCTAGATATTTTGCCAGGTGCATGTAGGTATGAGAAAAATGCAAAAACTAGTAATACTATTGTTACTGTTGACTCTCCAGGGGCGACGGCTGCCCTCTTGACAGAGCGGGCAGGTTGAGAGAGCCAACACCACAGCGTGGTAA
>JAOXNZ010000091.1:28108197-28118591 GCA_028566095.1 Kryptolebias brasiliensis
ATATGTGTGTATGAACGGTTTTCACATGTGTGTATGAACGGTATTTCAGAATTATGTCTTACCTGGCCTCCCATACTCTCCTGTGAACAAGTAACATCCACCTTCAGATCCTCCTGCCTGGGTCAACGTAATAAAATTTTAAAAGACAAAATTTGTTTTTCTCCTCATTCGATAAATATTATGATCAGAATTTCCTGTAATTAATGAACTCCACTTGAGTTCTGATAATGATATTGTTGACTAGATTAAGTCGCCTAATGACTGAATTCCTATAAGGTATAATCGATCTGTTGGTCGATTAGCTGACCTGGTGCTCCTGCTTTAACGAGAGCTAAATATGTTGTAAGTTGATAAAGTCTCACTCTTCTACTATCATTATCTAAATGCTACAAATTAGTAGAATAGTTTTGTTCATAATTTATTCCTTGATCTTTAAATGGTTTGTAAATTTCTCATTTTTGTAATAAAACTACTTAAAGTTTAAGTACTGTGTCTTTAATCGTTGTGTCTGTGTTTCAGAGGGTAAACTAAGCTGATATCCCAGATTTCAGAGCATGAACCCTGAACACATTATTATAAAATATTGAGATTATTTATTAATGCATTATGATGTTTTTCACAGTTATAAAACACTGCTCGAAGTATATCTTGATTTTGATTTCAAAACAACACATGTAAAGATTAAAATTAAGAAAATGAGAAATTACCCATTAAATATACAGATGTAGACAATTTGTACCTTTTTTATTAAAGAACTTCATTGAATTTCACTGAATTAACTTGAAACTAACAAATAATAAAAAAACAAAACAAACAAAACAAAACCTAAATCAATTAATAAAAGCCAGTCATTGCTGTTGAATTTTGGAGTTTAGCTTTTTACAACATTAAGTCCACGTTTGGCTCAAATCTAACAATAATGCATCTTTTTTTTTATCACCATTTTTTTATTGTTACAATTCCAACCCTCATTCTTTGTCCAGGTTTGGGACCGGTAAAAGTGTCCACATGTCCATTAATTCATCCATCCATTCATTCATTTTCTTTACTTTCTTAGTTCTGTTCATAGCCTTTGCAGCAGCTGTCTGGTGAGATGCAAGCTACATCTGGCCTGGGTACATCTGGCCTGGGTACACCTGGCCTGGGTACACCTGGCCTGGGTACACCTGGCCGGGGTACACCTGGCCTGGGTACACCTGGCCTGGGTACACCTGGCCGGGGTACACCTGGCCTGGGTACACCTGGACTGGTCACCAGTCCACTGCAGCTGCCTGACTCATGAGTGAATCAGTTAATCAGAGTTTGTTGGGTTTCAGTTCTGTTGTTCTGTCATTTTCCCCATAGCGGATATTTGGAGAAGCTTCAGAGAAGAACCTTTACCTTTCTCAGCTCATCATCCTGGACACTCTGGAGAAGTGCATGGCTGGGGTGAGTGTGCTTTTGTTCCACAGAAAATTACTAATTTCTAATTTTTACAAATCTCATATTTAACCAGCGATTCTAGTCAGTAGTTTTGTTGTTTGATTTGACCTTTCAAATGTCCTCCATCTTTTGAGTTTTATTCTCCACAAACAATTTTTGGTTAAAATATTTAACTTCCCGTAGTTTGGACTTCAGGTTTATGGAAGATTTACTCAGTTAAACATTTGCAGTTTTATAGAAAACTTGGATATGATGCTGTGGACTATGGCTATGTACTGTAGTTGCCACATTGTTTCTGTCCACAGGTTGACTGCTTCTCCCTCAGCAGAGAGAAGTCAGCCCGCAGAAGTTCAAGTCTGATAAAACAACTATGTTGAAGAAAATAAATGACTTTCACTAAAAAAAAAAAAAAAAAGTTAAGAGGAAACCTAGAGATTTTTATTCAGACTGAATGAACTTGTGTGTTTGTTCTTGTGGAGAGTTTAAAACCTGTTTCTCTCATATTTATAGTGTTACTCCAAAATCAAACACAAATTATTTGAGCCATCATACCCACTAAAATCTGAATTAAGAATACAGAAAAGAAAATGATGAAAGAACCCAATTTGACAGATCCATCAAAAAATCTGACCCAGTCGCTGACTGTTCACATACACACCTTCATAACATTGTTTTTTAATGATAATCACCTGGATAGTGAACATTAAAATCCCTAACAAGGTTAAAACTTAATATTAATTGAAAAAGTTGGTAAAAAAATTGCATTTATACAGCACTTTTCTTGTCTTTCTTACCATTCAGCACTTTTCCACTACACGTCAATATTTGTCTTTATTTTGTGGAGATTGTGGTTTGAATGTACAGATGTTTTATTTAGCAAAATAATTTCTGCAAATTATTGTTCAGCAATGCACAAATTGCTCTGATGTGAGTGCACACCCACTGTGTTAGATTGGACATTTTTGGCTGGAGAATGGTACTAAGATAAATGAGTAAATCTAATGAAAAACGATACTGTTCAAGCTAAGATTATTTGGGAATGAGAGCACATTCAATCCAGGTGGGAAATACTCTCCCAACCTCAGGCTTTATGAAGTAATTCTTCTTTGATATCAGTCAGACTTCATAAACATGAACGACTCATGTTGGACAGTTTGCTTTAGGTGGGAGGACACTGGTAGAATCTCAGTTTCTTATAGAAAACCTGCCAGTATGCAGGTTTAGTTCAGAGAGTTTGTTACCATGGTGATAGACTCAGAGATTCACTTACCTCTCTTTCTGGCATGGAATATTCAGAGGTTCCCTAACCTCAGGGTTAATTTATTTAGAGTTTTCCGGAATTCCCCTCTGGGCTGAAATTATTTTCATGTCATAATCTGGGATTACCAATAAAACCACCAACTGCATACAGATTAATGCAAGACCAGCCCAGGTGTGATGGTGGGGAGGTGGTGGGGCCTCTGATTGTGACACAAGCAGAAACACCGCTCATTGCTGCTTATAGCTTTAATCCAGCTTTAATTGAATTTTAATTCAGTTTTAACTCTGATTTAATGCAGCTTTAATTATAGATAGATGGATAGATAGGAACATTAAACATGACATTAGCAATGACAATGTCCATATGATGAAAAAGTATGGTTTGGTTAGAAGTATATATAACTTATTGCAAAATGCATTTATCTGTAAATGATGATATATTATTGTGTGTGGTATGAGAAAATTCAAGCTGTGCAGAAAATATGCTCAGGAATGTGCAAATTTATCTATAGTGTGCAAATCGAAATCACATTTATTGTCCAAATGTGTAAATAACACACCACGGAACAATACATAACAATACAGGACTTACACTATAAGATATATTTATTTATTGCACAGTATACAAGCAGTGTGCTTAGGATGAGTCCATAAGGTGCAGGTAACATGCAGTATGAATCATTTTGATAGTTCCATGTTACATGAACTAAGATGTAAAAAGTGAAAATAGAGACTAGTTAGTGGGGGGAAAAAAGCAGTTCTTATGGTAGGTAGTTGGTGGCCTGCAGACTTCTGTATCTCCTACTAGATGGGAGAAAATTAAAAAGACAGTGTCCATGGTGTGAGGGGTCAGAGGTGATATACTGGTGTAGATTCGAATTGAGAAAGCTCCTTGGATGAGAAGCGAAACGTCTTCAACTACAGAATAGAAGTCCAGTTGTTTTTGTTTTTAACCGTTTTTTGGATCAGAGGTGATTTTTCCTGTCTGTTTCCTGGTACTTGAGGTGTACAAGTGCTGGATGGAGGGTAGGGGAGCTCAAATGATTGTTTCTGCTTTCCTCACAGTCCATTGCAGTCTGTTCTTGTCCTTCTTGGTGGCTACTCCAAACCACACTGTGAGAGAGGGGCACAGGAGTGATTTAGTGACTGCTCTGCAGCTCCTGTGGCAGTCCAAACTTCTTCAGGTGACGCAGGAAATACAACCTCTCCTGGGCCTTGAAGGAGAGGACGGGGGAGATGTTGCTCTCCCACTTCAATTCTTGGAAGATAGTGATCCCAGGTTTCTTGAAGGAGTACACTGGTGACATGGGGCAGCTGGATATGGTGAGGGGGAACAGTGATAAGAGGTGTCTCCTGAGATCCATTGTCATCTCCACCGTCTTGAGTGTGTTCAGCAGCCTCTCTCTGCTATGCAAATTAATCATCATCTTGAATGAGTCAGATGATCATGGTGTCTTCAGGAGTTTAATGACTGGGTGTGAGGCGGTGCTGACATTAGTGTACAAGGACAAGAGCAGTGAACCGATGTCACAACCCTGGGAAGCCCCAGTGCTGATGGTGTGTGTGTCTGAATTGACCTTTATTATCTTCACCTGCTGTTATCTGTCTGTCAAGAAGCTGGTGATCCACTGACAGATGCTAGGGGACATGTTGAGCTGGTAAAGTTTGGAGGAGAGGATGTCTGGAACTATGGTGTCAAACGCTGAACTGAAGTCCACCAACAGGATTCTGATGCAAGTCCCTGGGTGGTCGAGGTGGTGCAGCATGGAGTGCAGTCCCATGTTTAATACAACACCCACTGACCTGTTCGTCAGGTAGGCAAATTGCAGGGGGTCCATCACGGGTCCTGTGATGTCCTTCAGGTAGGCTAACACCAGTTGTTTAAAGGTTTTCATGACTATAGATGTCAGCAACTGGCCTGTAGTTGTTCAGACCTGTGATGGAGGGTTACTTGGGGACCGGGGTGTTTGTGGAGTGTTTAAAGCAGGAAGGAACTTCACATTGCTCCAGGGAATTAGTGAAGATCTGTATGAAGACTGGAGCCAGCTGGTCAGCACAGGTTCTGAGGCAGGAGAGGGAGACATCATGTGGGCCTGGTGCCTTCATAATTTTCTGTTTGTAAAAGAGTCAACTCACATTCTGACATCCTCCTTGTATATTTTGAGAAGGGGCTTGAGTTCTTGAGGTGTATGTGGGGGATGTGAGGTGTGAAGGTAGCCATTGGTTCTGGACTGAGGTGGGTGATGGTTGAGAATATGCCCTTTTCAAACTTGCAGTAGAAGAGGTCGTCAGGCAGCGGAAGGTCTTCTGTAACTGGTGATGTCCTGCAGGCCTGTCCGCACAGACGCAGCGTTATTGACTGATCTGTTTTGACAGTGAGTTTCTGACCTCCCTGTTCAGAGTCCTGTCCCCATCTCTGTAGGCCTCCTTAGCCTGATGGAGTTCTCACTGTTTGGATGAAAACCATGGCTTGTTGTTGTATCTGCAAATAGTCTTAGTTGGCAAACATGTCTTCACAGAAGCTGCTGTACGATGTCACAGTATCAGTCAGTTCATGCAGATTGTCAAACACACTCTAATCTGTGCAGTTTAAACAGTCCTGCAGTTCTTTCTTCGCTTCACTGGTTCATTTTCTCACAGTTTTAAGTACAGGTTTAGCACATTTAAGTTTCTGCCTGTAGACTGAAATAAGATAAACTAGGCAGTGATAAGAGAGTTCGAAAGAGTGGTATGCACCTTTTAAGCACAGTGTAACATTAGTCCAGTACATTATTTCCCCTGGTGAGACGGTTGATGTGCTGTCTGTATTTGGGGAGTTTACTGTTTAATTTTGTAAACTTCTGTAAAGTACCTGAGAATAATGAGTGAATCCGGGTGTTTGCGCTCCAAAGCGGAGATCTGATCAGCTTGAGCTCACCGCGCCTCATTCATATTGGCCTGAGGTGGGACGTGAACTCTGGCCAGAATGAAAGAAGTTAGAATCACTATATTAGTGTCAGCTAAACCAGCCACTGCTTGTCAGTGGGAGGCAGAGAGGAGCCAATCATCTGTAGTTTACAACTGAATGTGATGGACGTAAGTGGGATTTTAAAATCTGGTACACTCACAAAAACTGTGGTTATGTTGTTTATGCCATAATACAGCCTGCACTACACCATTGCTTGTCACAGTCTTTAAAAGTTATTCCTTTTTTGTTGTATCAGATATTTTTACATTTTAACTGATGCTGTATTCAGTTTGTGTTGAATTGTAATCACCAATAACTTGGAGGCAGAATGTATCTTTTTTAGGCAGTAAAGATCCTGGTAAAAAATAATAATGTGGGAGTTAAAGAACAAATGCAGATTAAATGCAACACCCGTCTTCTTCATGTTAGTACTGGAGACCAAATTAATGCCATCCAGAGGAAGTGAAAGGCTGCAAAGTTTGTTCCCAAGATGCTCAGGTCCAAAAACCACAACCTCTGTCTCATTGAAAGCAGAAAAAAGTAAAAAAGGGATTATTATAATTAACATATAAATTATGTTGTGGGTTATAACATTTGATGGGCCCTTGTTTCTGTAGGATTTGTTTACTATACACTGACATCACGTGTGTCTTGCTGCTTCAGTGAGTCTTTCAGTAACACATTTTGTACTATAATTTGACTTCCTTCTTGTTGCTGACCCAGTGCTGTTCCACAGTTGGAACCTGAAGGATAAAATTCAAGTAAAATTGACTGAATCTTTTTCTTCTCCATTTTCCTCATCAGCAATCTAAAGACTGCTTGCGTCTGGATGAGACAATGTTGGTGAAACAGCTGCTGCCAGAGATTTGTCATTTCATCCACACATACCGTGAAGGCCACCAGCATGCTGCTGATCTGCGAGCCTCAGCTTCAGCCGTCCTCTTCTCTTTGAGCTGCAACAACTTCAATGCAGTCTTCAGTCGAATCTCCACTAGGTAACTCGTTTATTTCTGCTAAATTTTCCAATTTACATGGAACAGATATTCTGTATGCAGGGTATATTATTACCATTAAATGTCTGTCTTAATAATGAGACAGGTAAGCGGTTTTATTCCCCCAAAGTACAGTCCCCCAGTTCCTTCTGGTTCTAGGATTGAAAGCCAAATACTTGGTCTCCTTGTGTCCACATTGCCTGTTTCTAGTGTCAAAGAATAAACATGTATGTGTTTGGGCAGGTTGCAAGAGCTAACAGTGTGCTCAGAGGACAACGTGGATGTTCATGACATAGAGCTGATGCAGTACATAAATGTCGACTGCTCTAAACTGAAGAGGCTGCTGCAAGGTTAGCTCCTACTGTTTCTGCATGTTTACAAAAACAACAACTCTTTGAAACATTCACAGTTTTCTGCTTATATAGTGCCCTGAAAAGTATTCATACCCTTTGAACCTTTCCACAATTTGTCACATTATGACCACAAACTTCAAAGTATTTCACTGGGATTTTATGTGACAGATCAACACAAAGTAGTGCATAATTAAGTGGAAGGAAAATAATGCATGGTTTTCAAAATGTTTTACAAATAAAAATCTGAAAAGTGTGGTGTGTGTTTGTATTCTGCCCCTCTAAGTCACTACTTTATAGAACTACTTTTTGATGCAGTTTCAGCTGCAAGTCTTTTAAGTTTCTACCAGTTTTGCACATTCTTCTTTGTAAAACAGCTGCAGCTCAGTCAGATTGGATAGAAAGCATCTGTGAACAGCTGTTTTCAAGTCTAAAGCTAAACCATTCCTTTGTAGTTCTGCGTGGATTTTTTGAGACCTGGACATTTTAGACCTGGACATTTGCTTTGAATATTTTCTGTCAGAGGAGAGCTCCTGTGCAGGAGTCGAAATTCAGCTCTTGAGACGGGTTGGAGATGCCCACGATGACTCTGTGATCAGCTAGTTTCAGCCCACAGAGATTCCACTTTAAAGGGGGTTGCAGATAAATGCACAACACACTTTTGAGATTTATTTTTTGTTAAACCTCTCGAAAACCATATATTAATGATATAAACAAAAGTTGTGAAATTCATCATTGAAAGATCTCAACGTCTGTTAAGATTTCTATAATCCAGCTTGTTTCCTTTCAGAAATGGTGCCAAAATTCAGGGCTCTAAAGAAACCTGCACAGCTTGCCGTCATCAACAGTTTAGAGAAGGTACCTGTTTTTACAGCCTTAGTATAATACAGATCATCATCACATCTTGTTTTCAGTCCCAGTAATGTTCTCCCGTACTCTCTCTGCAGGCATTTTGGAACTGGGTGGAGAATTACCCAGATGAATTCACAATGCTGTACCAGCGTCCACAGACTGACATGGCAGGTATGAAACGCATCAAACCATTTCAATTTTCAGATTCAGAGCATGATCAGGTGTCCGCTTTTATGAATTATTTCAAGAACTGCTTTTGCCAGATTTAAAAATGTCAAAAATTGATTGTTATTTAATGTTGGTAATGTCCTGTTATGCAACTCTGGACAGTTTATAGTGTGAACACAACAGAGCGACAAGATGGCTGATTGAGACATACAAATAGGAATATGAAATTATTCAAATTTGTAGTTTTGAGTTTGGCTCCAAAAAACCCCACAAAACCAGCGTAATCAACAAAAACAATTGTAATTAAAAATATTCTGCCATAAATTGCTTTGTGATCATGCTCTCTTTTTGTCTCGCCTCCTAAATGAGCTTCATCTCCACCAACCCTTCTCTGTGTGAAAGGAGCGAGCGGAGACATGCAGTGCCCTTCTGCATTCAGAAAAAATATTTAACACCAAGAACAAAGTTTATAACAAAACAGTCAGCCTAAACAATGTGTGCAATTTGGGGGAACAGCTTTCCTGTAAGTGTAGTTGATACATGAATAACTGAAACACATGGGGAAATATGTGATGACAAACAACCAGTCAGAATAAAACAGAAGAAAGCTACAAAGTCTAACAAACTTCCATCTCTCTTCTCCTGATGTGTTTTTTTAATGTGGAAGAGTTTGTTGAAATGATTATTTAAGACGGCGCTTGTGGAATCAGATATTCTGCTATGAAAAATAATCATGCAGTGCCCATTTACGTAGGTGAAACATTTTTAAAACACAATTTCATGTACATCTCAATCAATTTCCAGAGTTCCCTCCTGATGCGGGCGAACACACACAAACACACAGGTGAACACACTCCCACCTGTAGTGTCGTGCACATGAGTGACGGCCATATTTTAGGGAACTTTGAACTTATCAAGATTGTGCTTTACTTGATAAACTTTAATAATTCAGCTCATAATGATGACATTTAACAGCGTTCTGTTGAATAGTGAATGACTGCTGGGGCCTTAAAGATATTTTAGGACAAACTGTATGTACTTCATAAAGAAAAACACTGATGTTTGTCCTGGAGGACAGACAGGCGCCTGCTGGAGGACAGACAGGCGCCTGCTGGAGGACAGACAGGCGCCTGCTGGAGGACAGACAGGTTTCTGTTGGACAGAAGAGTGTTCTCACCTGGTGCTGTTTGCACCCTTCTGGACAGAGCTCCAGCCACAGTTTGTCTTGGTCTAACACACAGGAAGCAGAAAGGAAAGGAGGACCTTTGAGACATTTTGCTTTTTAAACCTTTGCTTTCTCACCGTAACATCTCTGTAGGTTTTAGCCAAAATAACAACACAGAGGCTGTCTTTTATCTGTGTGGCTGGGAGGTTTGTCAGCTCACGATGTGTTTTAATAAAATTGAGTTTTATTTTAAGCAGCACTTTAACCTTGTAGTGGTCTGAAAGTAGTCATGATTAAAACTTCTAATGGGTGCTTTTTAGTCACCATTTTGGACTTATTTTGCTTTGTGAGTTAAACAGAAAAATATGTGAATGAGAAGAGATTTATTGAATCTTCAGCCATATGAACACAGAGAATAAACAAGCTGTGGGAAGTTGGTTTATCATAATTAAACAGTATCTTCAAAGCAGATGTCTATAATTTAGTTCTTCTTAGTTAAAATAATAATTTCAGCTCTCCAGAGTGCCTTTTGTTCTATTCACAATCAATATTTCAGATATCTCAAACCTAATTCTTCCTGTCACTTTTCCAGTTTGTATCTTGAGATTTATCAACAAGTCCATTCTTTCTGAACACTGAAAATAATAAAAGTAATTAAGAAGAAAGTCACATATGAGTTGTCTACAGTACTACTGTTAGTCAATTGGCAGACGTTGTAAACGTAGAGGAAACACTGCATTCCTTGTGTCAAACCACTCCTGAACCAGAGACGTGTCTTACCTGGACTGAGGACAAAAAGGACTGGACTATGAAGATAAATTAGTTTCAAAAGTATTTGGGGTAACAAGATTCAGAAATGGGTACAGCAATTCACAAAAGTGTGCCATGCGATTCCCAGATGCATAAAGTTTTTCAAATGTACACATTTCAAACTGCTCAAGTAGGAATATGGTATGCATACAAATTGTCAGACTCACAGATGTAATGGTGTGTTCAAGGCTGTTTAAAATCTGGGACATTTGGGCCTTACCAGATTTACTGGGTTATTGGAAATGACACATTTCTGACTTGGCACAGTAGTTCATAACCCCTATATAAAAACACTTACACTCATGCTACTGGATTCCAAAGAAATGTTGATTTTGTGGACTGTATGGAAATAAACTAACCCAAATGGGTAGTGTATTTTCTTCTGGAAAACTACTAGAAAAATGTAGAGATAAATAATCTTTTCATAA
>JAOXNZ010000091.1:28132646-28142865 GCA_028566095.1 Kryptolebias brasiliensis
TCACACACACACACACACACACACACACACACACACACACACACACACACATATATATATATATATATATATGAATAATGCTTTGAGTTATTCTTGCCACAGCATCACAACTTCACTAATGAAGTTATGCTATTAGGCATTTTGACAATTTGTTTTTAACATTCAAGAACATGTGAATAACTAAAAAACAATCTTTTATTCAGTTGTTAGATGTCTGAAATTCTGATGTACATATTTTTTCTAACACTGCAGCTTGTTTAATGCAGCAAACCTTTGAGGGTTTTTTATTGTTCAAACTGGAATTTACAAGATCTGTCTTTTGGTTGTTTTTTTGTCAGTTCACAGGTGCTTTTCCTCATCTGCCGTAAACTAATTGGCCACCAGATGGTAAACGGGACAGACATTTTAAAGTGGCTGAGGGAGATCCTCATTTGCCGGAACAAGTTTCTGCTCAAGAACAAGGTAATGTTCTTAATCTTCTTACCCGTGACAGGATGTCATTCACTTGTAGGATATTAACAAATAATGTCTTGTAGTTATCATGGATATTGTCCCATAGAAAGAAGAAAAGTTCTTAATTTGAGAGTGAAGACCAACTTATGTTTTTAACTTAAATTTGAACAAAGAATTTGGTGTAGCAGATTGTGAGAAAACCATTTTGTTACTTGATTTAGTTTTATAAATTCTAATTTGCAAATTGGAAAGACCTGGAACATCTTAAAGGAAAAGTAAGATAATTTCATTTTTTTTTTTAATGTAAATTATATAAATAAGTAATATCTTGTTTTTTTTACACAGAATTATGGTTGTGTACAGGCTTAAATTGCAGCAACAGCAAGATGCAGGTGTCACGTCCGGCAGGGGTTTCATAACAATTCTGACAGAAAAATTGTATAATGTGAAACTGACTGTGCTGCAAAGGTTTATAAAATGGTGTTCTCTTAAACTGCTGTGAAATGTTTGACATTGGAGTTGTTTTAAGATGGCAGCATTCCACTTTGGTATTGGTTGGATTCAGATTAGCTCTCAGAATCACGCCATTTCTCCAAATAGAGGTCTTTCAACAAGCTATCTACAACAGATAAGATTAATTTATAACCCACTTCAGTATGGCTGAACTATCGCTGGTTAAAACTATTGACAGGTGCAACAGGCTTCTCCTGACTGATGGATGTCAGAAACATTTCAATGCAGTTATTGTTGCCAGGCTTTCTGCTGTTTTTATTGTTTCATAACTGAATATTTGGTTGGATTTTGGTTCCAGGAGTGCGCGACAATGGGTAGTGGTATTCCCATCTGTCGGCAGGCTCAAACCAAGCTGGAGGTGGGCCTCTACATGTTTCTGTGGAGCCCGGATACCGAAGGGGTGCTGGTGGCCATGTCCTGCTTTCGCCATCTTTGCGAGGAGGCAGACATCCGTAGTGCAGCAGATGAGGTTCCTGTTCAGACGATTTTGCCAAACTATGCTACCTTTAACGAAGTGGCTTCTGTCAGCAGCATGATGGGAACAGGTTAGGATTATTTGTTCAGTTGTCTGTTTTTAATGGTTGGTAGTAATATTTTAGAGTTGAGTCCTCTACTCATTCTGACAGTTTCTAGATGAATCTCGATTGTTGTCATTTACTGTAAGAACCTATTTAATGAACGTTTCGTAAAATTTAAGTCAAGAAAATAAACAACCTGATAGGCAGGTTACAGTTAGGTTATTTTTCTCATTTGTTCACACTTGACGACGTACAAAAGGTTTGATTAATGCTTCTCCTACTCTGTTAATGTGGTTTGAATGGGAATAAACTAGGGATGCGCACAAAATTATGGTGTCCCATGACCTTTCTTTAAGCATGAAAAACTAATTCCAGTAAGGTAAGAACTACATAAATGAACAAGTGTCAACAGCTGAAAAAAGCTATTGGAGGGTTTTTATTTATTTATTACATGTGAGGGGGGTGGAGCCTGAAACAGAAATGTTCCATCGTTAGAACTCTATACCATTGGGTCGAACATGTCCCCAAAAGGACAGAAGGGAGGGAAAAGTCACTTTTGGTCCTCAAAAGAGGACCAAAATGTTCATATTTTGGACAGAGAAGACAGAAGGTTTGAAAGGGGTGAAGGAAGGCATTTATGTTAAACAAGAAAAACCAGCTTTAAACAAAGGAGGTCTCAGATTTCAACTTTCTAAAACTTACAATAGAGCTTTAAGCCTGATACCCAGTCATTTTCTCTCTAATTCACACCTTTATGCATCTCTGTGAGCCAGATAAACAAAGGCCCTAACAATTCTCCATTGGGAGAGGAGTGAAATTAATCTGTATGTGAGTTTAGGTGCATAAACAGAGCATTTCATGCATTTTAAATCTTGGAACTCCACATTCTCCAGTTTTGAATTGAGAAAGCTCAAAAGGTCATCAGCTAAAGAATAGAAGTCCAGTTGTTTTGTCTTTTAATCTTTTTTTTGGATTTGTCTAGTCCTGGATGACTAAGAATCTACATCAGCATGGCTCTTGCAAAGTTTGTCAATTCAAACTTCTGTAGGCGAGAGAGTTAATTAGTTCAAAAACATTTTTTATTCTTTATGGTTTTTACAAGTTTTCTAAACTTCTTGTTTCCTCATGCCAGGTTTACACAACACTGTTTTAAGTGAAATTGTAACATTTTTGTTACATTTCATCCATTCATGAACTTGACAATAGCAATTGGACCCTGACACTGAAACGTTTTGAATCCAGGTCTCAAAGTGAAAGTTTTTTAGATGCCCAGCACCAGTGTAAAGTTGCACATGTGCACTATGACTTGAGACTGAAATGTCTGTGTGCATGCATGCGTCATTTGAAATATAAAAAGTCTCAGCTCCACCTAGTGACCTGGCGTGAAAACTACAGTAGTTTTAACATCTATTGCTATCTTGTCTAAACAGCAATTGCAATCAAGGCGTTGCCATAGGCACGTGTAATGTTTTCACAATCAATTTTGAAAACTCGATAACATTTCCAGGTGATCTTTCACATAGAAATGGGGTCTCATTCTGCATCTTCAGTTTGTCTTTGGTTTTTTAATGTTCTAATGTCCTTCATATGTTTCCTATTAAATATTTCCAGCAGAAAGGAGCCATTTAAATAAACCTTCTTGACTGTAGAGCTCAGAGATGTTGAATATCAGAACAGTCAATTACTTTTTTATAGATTATAAAGATCGTAATCTTGAGAATTTTTCTTTACAGGTCGATCCACCTTACAGAAACGGGTAATGGCTTTATTAAGAAGAGTTGAACATCCAACACCAGGAAACATTGAGGTACAGTTCAGTGCTCTACTTTCACTGCATAGACTGTTCAATTAGTTTACTGAAGTCTTTTGTTTTCTGTAGACTAGTTGACTTGACTGGTTTTGAAATCAAACTTTTCAATTACTAACTGATTATATTTACTTGTAAATGTAATATGTATATTCTCCCCCAGCAGACCATGGCACAGTACATGACACCTGCTAACACAGACTGATAAAAGATCTCCAACATCTTTCTGCACATGTTGAAAGAGCTGAGCTTACTCAGGAAATTGTCTGTTCATTCCCTTTTTGTACACCGCATCGTTGGTGCTCCAGTCAGCCTGCTTTTCAGGAGTACTCCTAAGTATTTATATCTGCCCACAACCCTACCACATAGTTATCAGAATACTTCTGAGGGTATGCTGGTGTAGATTCTCAGTCATCCAGGACATGGTAAATAAAAAAAGAGGTTTAAAACAAAAACAACTGAATAGAACAACAAGAAAGAAGTCCAGTTGCTTTTGTTTTAAATCTTTTTTTTGGACTTCTGAGGGTGGCATGACTCAGAGTTATACTGAAAGTCTGAGGTGTACAGAGGAAACATGAACAGTGGTTTAACCACTGAAGTGGAGGTTGGAGGGTTGTGGTCAGAAGAGATCAGCAGAGTTGCTGACTGTAGAGTGCTGAGGCTGATTGGGTGGGGGATGGCCCAGCAGTGAGGTCCAGTGCTGAACCTGTTGAAAACCAAGTTCAGGTCATTGTTTTTTTTCCAGGCTGTCCCTCTCTGCTGATGGTCTTTAGAGTTGAAGCCGATGATCTTCTTCATTCATACCCACATCTCTTTGTTGTTGTTTTGCTGGAGTTTATCCTCCGATTTTTGTATGGCTGAGGAGGTGGCTCTTTGCACCTCCTCAGCCCCATCATTTGTTCTCATTATATCATCCTCAGCTTGTCTTTGTCACCAGATCTGAAGGCCCTCGTCTTCTAATTCAGCAGGACCTTTAGGTCACTGGTGATCCAAGGCTTGTTTTTTGGGGTAACATTGAGCAGTCTGGGTTAGGGTTGTGGTGATCTGACAGAAGTTAATGTAGTCAGTTATGCAGTTGGTTTGAGCGTTGAGTCTGGCATTCTGCGTGGGTTTAACTCCGGGCAGCGACGATGATGCTTTGGAGAGCGCTAACAGCTGGTCTTGTTTGTATGTAAACACAAGACTGCTCTGTGGGTCGCAACTTCCCAGCACAAAAAGTGAAAAAATAATCAAGAGGGCCATGAACAAAGTATGAAAATATGTAAAGTTCATTCTGATGAGATATATACAATAAAAATACAAAGAAAGAAGAGAGTAAAAGTATTAAGGAAACTAGAAAGGTGAAAAAAAGGCAAACTAGGTGGAGAGCTGCTGTTGCTGGCTGCCACTTTCAAGGTGCCCATCTTATTAACCTCAGATTGGTTTTTATCATCACTGTTTTACCTCACCTCATTTCTTCCTTAAGGCCTGGGATGACACATATTCTAAGTGGGACCAGACCACCAAACAGATACTCAACTTCCCCAAAAGCAAGGCAGAAGATGGCCAGGTAAGCAGGTTCATCTTTTCTGTAAACCTTTTTGGCAACATCATCATCAATCTTCACCGACCGGTGCAGAGAGGTGGCTGGAACACATTTCAGACATGGACTCTTTTAAATTCCATGCTGACTTCACATCTGAGTGTGTCTGCAGTCCTGCACCACATATACCAGTCAGGAGGGGTCAGCCAGTGACTTTATCTGTATACCAGGAGTCGCCAACAAAATATGCTCAGGGGCAAGTTTTTTTTTTTTTTTTTTTTGCAGACCTGCAGAGGCTGACCTTTAATGTAGAAAATAATCAAATAAAACTATTGTTTTTAACAATAATACTACTAATAATGTGAACTTAAAAAAACAAAGCATTATGCACAATCCCGTGCAATAATGTGAGATGTCACACTCAAAACACATGTTGTGAATGATTGTCAGTTACTACCGCATCAGGTTTTACTGATTTTGACTGAATTAAAGCCATTGGTTGTGGTTTCTAGGTGAGATTCTTGAGGTAGCCCTTTTCAATTGGATCAACTGTAAAAGTTAATCAGTTATAGATGTACATCCAGTGATTACTTTCTGAGAGTTTCATTAAAATCTGTCCAGTGAATCATGAGATATTTTGGTCACACACAGACATGCGCACAGACACAGGCAAAAACATTATCACCAGCCTTTTGCCTTTCTAATAAAATAATTAAACTTAGCAAATTAACCTTTGTAACCTTGGATCATTTTCTCTCCACATTAGTAGAGTGAATCTCTGAACTGATAGATTGTTCAAAGCGTCTCAGCGTTTCTCTGTTCTCCCACAGCAGGAGTGGATCAACATGACTGGCTTCCTGTGCGCACTGGGGGGTGTGTGTCTTCAGCAGCGCAACACCCCTGGTCCAGCCACCTACAGCCCACCTATGGGCCCCCTGAGTGAGCGTAAACATTCCATGATCTCCGTGGTCTCCAGTGATATGTCCACCACCATGGCCTCTTCCTGCTCTCCATCGGCTTCCAGCGAAACGCCCGTTAGCCGCTTCCTGGACCGGCTGTTGGCTCTGCTCGTGTGTGGTCATGACCGGGTCGGCCTCCATGTTCGGAACAACGTTAAAGACCTGCTGGGGCTGGAACTCAGCCCAGCACTCTATCCCATGCTTTTCAACAAACTGAAAAACAGCATCGGCAAGTTCTTTGACACCCAGGGACCGGTAAGTTTGATGTTCACAGACTGTAAACCACCTGTGCTGCTATAGCAGCTCTGACTCACTGAAACATGGTGCAAAACCCGTATAATGGCAGTAGATCTGTTTCTGGACAGACACTTTGGGTTCTGGAGAGACTAAATGCCAAGCACCTAACCAGAACAATAAATGTCTAAATGATGTATCTGATTTACGAGAGCAACTATTCAGTAAGTTTAGACTGTAAATGATTGACGAGTAACTCATGAACAAAATATGGGGCAGCAGACAATCAGTCAAAACAAAACTTGTGTTTCACAAATCTTTTGTTAAACACATCAACAGAAGTGATTTCTGAACTTATTAAAGACTGGAAAGCTTTTAATTTGTAAATGATTTACAGTCAGATGTTTAAGCACTTTATTAAAGCATGAGTGTTACAGTATGTTGAACTGAAGCTTTTTGCTGTTCTTTTGCTTAAATTTGTGAATATTCATGAAATTTTATAACAAACCATATAATAAGACCCATTTAAGGTGGAAAAATGTTGTAACAAGCTGAAAAAGATTGTAATGGACAATTTATCATTTTGAAAAATTTTGTTACTGGCAAGCTAAACAGATGATTGAGCATATCTTTAAGATAGCAGTTTCATTTAAATTCCCACTTAGTCATGCAGTCCTGAGTTAATGTTTAATATTTAGCAAATATTCAACTATAGGGAGTCCTATGATATTTATATTGTGAAAATGGCTAATTGAATTCATATTAAATTTGGCAAAGAGGTTCAGGATAAAGCTTTGAAGCAGCGACTTCATTGTTGTAAGAATTAGTCAAAGTGTGCATGGCTCATTACATCTTGTAAAAAAAAAAAATAAAAAAAAATCAGACACTTAGCCTAAACAGTGCCTGCTTTCAGAAGTTATTCAAAGAATAGCTGACTGCTGCATCTATGATCCTGAACGCTGCTTGATTCTTTGAGCGTTTTCAGAAGTTTGAACCGCTTGTATTGAACAATGAGTTTACTTTGAAACCTGTACCTGGGAGAAACCTTATTGATGCAGTAGAACCACCTTGTGTTTTGTGTTTCCTAAGAGTCTGACCTGAGACATGAAACTGTTCTACTACATCACCTCGGCAGCAGAGTTTAGCTGCTCCTCATCCAGTTTGAATCCTTTGACAGCTGTTTTAGTTCATGACTGTTCAAACCTACAGATGAAAATGATTATTATTAGCACTTTCTTTAATCTGTTCAATCAGTCAGCTGACTTTAGTCAAACAAAATTCCTAATTTTGCTTATGTTTAAAAATATTTATGTAGTTTTGAAGGCAAATTGATTTGATTTTCAGTGAAAATAGAAATAAAATGTAAATTATATTATGCCTTCTTACTTCTTAATGTTTTTCACATCAATCCTAAACTTTTGCACAGTTCTGTATGGCTTTTATATGTCTGCTCTGTCTGCACCTGAACTGTTCTGGTGTTTCCAGGTTCCCATCAATGACACAAATACCCAGTTTGTTGACCAGACCATAGCCATCATGAAGAACCTGCTAGATAACCACACGGAAGGCAGCTCTGAACACCTGGGACAAGCCAGCATCGAGACCATGATGCTCAACCTGGTTAGGTAAGAACTTTTCATTTCAAAAATCTATTCTATATAGGAAATTTAATTAAAAATAAAATTTTGAAACACTAAAACCAAACATGCGGTGTAGACCAGTTTAAAGTCTGTGTTGTGTTGTACAAGTTTAGGGCCTGTGTTGTGTTTGGTTATACCAGTTTAAGGCCTGTGTTGTGTTTGGTGAAGGTCTGCAGTAAGTTTATACACAAGGAAAACAAAAAGCACCAAATGATCTTAATATTATTTGATTAGATCAGACATTTGTATATAAAACCTACACACACTGTATTGCTCTGTCACAGTTTTGGGTGTTCTTGTCTTGTTTATATCTCCCAGGTATGTGCGTATCCTGGGTACTTTAATCCCTGAGATCCAGATCAAAACAAAATTGTGCCAGCTTGTTGAGGTGATGATGGAGAGACGTGATGACCTGTCCTTC
Source organism: Kryptolebias brasiliensis (assembly GCA_028566095.1). Taxonomy (NCBI): domain Eukaryota; kingdom Metazoa; phylum Chordata; class Actinopteri; order Cyprinodontiformes; family Rivulidae; genus Kryptolebias; species Kryptolebias brasiliensis. Next base: position 28,140,714 of record JAOXNZ010000091.1, read on the forward strand.
TGCCAGGAGATGAAGTTTAGGTCAGTTCAGCAGTTGGTGCTTTCGTTATTTACAACTTTTTGACACCATATTTAGCCCTGCACCACATCTACCTGCACAGCCTATTTTGAAGGTTTTACTTGTACTCCTCTTTATAGGAACAAGATGGTGGAGTACCTAACGGACTGGGTGATGGGAACCTCCAACCAAGTTACTGATGATGATATAAAGTGCTTGCTAAGGTGCAGCTTCTTGTATATTTTAACTCTGTGCTCCCCTGAGTGAGCCAACTCTCAAATTTTTGTTGTTTATTGTGCAGAGATCTGGATCAGGCCAGTATGGAAGCTGTGGTATCCCTGTTGGCTGGTCTACCTCTGCAGCCAGAGGAGGGCGATGGAGTAGAACTGATGGAGGCCAAGTCTCAGCTTTTCCTAAAGTAAGAACCCAACCTGTGACAGATGATTCTTAGTTTAAAGGAATAGTAGTTTTCCGTCTTTGCTAACATTTTCATAGTGGTTTCACATGGAACTGCGTAAGTTTTTATGTTTTTGCTAACATCAGCTAGCAAAAACATAAAAACAGCATTCAGCCATTCATCAGTTAGTGGATGAATACCGGTACAACATAGTTCAGTGCGTTGGAATTAATTGTTTGACCCAGCCAGAAATACCACTGGATTTTAATTTTTTTGGCTTCCCGAAAGATAAAAACTTGCTCAGATTTGGATCCATAAGCTCAGATGTGGGAATTACTATCAGAACTTGGGTTCAGACCACTTCAAGGAGAAGCACCGCTCCGACCCTCATTAATGCCGTGGACTTGCTTCACGCCAAAAAACAGGACCGTTGCCAACTATTTTTAATTTTCAAAGAAAGACAAATGGAGATGAGGACATCGCCACAGAGAAGGAGATGAGAAACAGGAAGTTTTACTTCAAACGTGACATGAACGCACACTGTCATTAAAAGGTATGAGCTGCTTACAGGCTGACAGCCTGAGATCAGTTTGTTATAGATGAAAAAATATAGACAATCCATCTGTGATTAAACAAATGTCAGTCTAAAACTGCTGTTGATTAGTTTACTCTGGGATGAGAGTTCATTAACGCTACTCTCAAGTACACTCACATTAAAAAAAAAAAAAAAAAAGGGTCCCGGGAATGGTGTGTGGATGTGTTTGACTAAATAGCAATCATGAAATGTCAATATTTTGAGATTTGATTTCAGTTCACCTTTAAGGTTGGGTGATCGTACAAATTTATTAACTACTGGCCATGGTATTTTGATTTAAAGGATGAGATTTCCCACTTTATTTTAGTAAAGGTAATTTTCCCTTTCAAGATTTTTGACTTGTAAATAAATATACAATTAAAATCCAAACCCAGACATGCTGTAATACACCCTGACTGTGTACAATCCACCTCGTCCATTTCATTCACATTTCTAATTTTCTGTCAGGTGTCAGTGCAGCTTGATGTCAGATTGACATCAAGTGGCTAAGCCACTGGGACACAGCGGTTGTTTTACTTCTCAGCACAGATAAATCCAATAAATCAAACACTTTGATTTATTTGTTTAAATTAGCAACAATTTTGGTGAAAAATTCTTTTCAAAATCAAAAATGACAAATGGTCTGTACTTATATAGCACCTTTCTAGCCAATCAGGCCACTCAAAGTGCTTTACAACGCAATCTGCGTCCTCATTTATCCATCCATCATACAGCACTGAATCTCTACGAAGCTAATCTGAATAAATCATTCTAAGGAGACTAATCAGTGCTTTAAACTCCATTCATACACCACATCGGAGGCAGTGAGGGGGTTCAGTGTCTTGCCCAGGGACACTTCGACATGTGACTCCTGCTAGGAATTGAATCTCCAACTCTCACATTGGAGGACAATTGTTCTAACCACTGATCCACAGCTGCCCAAACTGTGATGAGAAGACATTTGATTTATTTTGAGAAATATTTGTTCTAAAATAAATATCACATAAAATATTTCAGAATGTAGGCAGTTGTGTAAGTAAAGAAAGACAAAAAAAAAAAGAACAATCATCACTCCTACTTTTTCAAGGTTCAGAATTGAAATATGCCCTGGTGTTAATATTATAAAATAGCACAAAAAAAAAAAAAAAAAAACATTAAAATAATTAAATTTTTTCCTTTATTTA
>JAOXNZ010000091.1:28167964-28182231 GCA_028566095.1 Kryptolebias brasiliensis
TAGCACTTTGTTTTTTGGGGGGGGTTTTTTTCTCTCTTTTCATTTCTGTATTGCAGACTGTTCCACCAGCGTCTTTCATTACCTTGACCTGAGCAAATTTCTTTGTTTATACCAAATATGATTTATTGTACTAAATAAAGTCAAAATCTAAAGTACGGTACTGACATTTAATGTTTAGTCAAAAGAAAAAGCATATCCACTCTCTTTCAGGTCTAGCGTTTTTGTAAAAGGAAAATAATAAAAATGAATAAAAGGCCTGGTATTCTTTAAAGGAATGCATATCTCCACCAACCTTTCAAGCTGCAAGTGTTAAACTAAAACTTATGTTGAAACATGGAGTTTTAGCCATTTTGGTCAAACCTTAAAAATAACATTATGGGCAATCTCACGCATTATTGCAAGATTCCTTGTGACTCAGTTATGTTCATTTTTGTGTTTGTTAAAGTTGCTTAGCGATCATCTTGATTTGGGTTGTCTCTAAAAGTAAGTTCATTCTAAATTTACATCCAGTGGAGAATTTCCAAATATTTCAATAAAATCTGTCCAGTAGAGATACCAGCTGTCAGCATGGCAGTGGAGGGCTGATGGTTTGGGCTCTTTGTAGTCATTGACTCAACCTTGAACTCCTCTGTAGACCGAAGTGGTTTTAGAGTCAAATGTGAGGGCATTTGTCTGACAGCTGAAGCTTGGACCAAACTGGGTCATGATGCTACAGGACAATGATCCCAAACACAGCAGCTGATCTACAACAGAACGGCTCAAAAAGAAAAGATGTTTCAGTGGTCCAGTCAGAATCCAGAACCTCAACCTGGTTGAAATTAAGAGACTGTGGACTGCCTGGCTGAGGCTCTGGCTGATATCAGAGCTACAGAGTGTCTGATTGGATTTGTATTTATCTATATTATATTTTTGTGTTTTTGTTTTTAAATTTTAACATGGCTGTATATTTGGATTTTCATTGGATGGTATTTTTAGCTGTTTTGATGGCGTGTGGAAAAATATTTTATTAGATACAATAAATAAAATTCACTGATAGAGAGAAAGGTATGAAACATTGTTTTTGTTTTATATTAAATTTATTCAGTAAGATATGTTTGACCTGACTTCTGAATTAGACGGCTAGAGAAAAGTTAAGTTCATTTTTCTGTGTGAATCTGTGTGTTCAGTGTTCAAACTCACATTCTGTCCAAATAATAAAGCACATTTAAATGAAAGCGTTTGTGGGATGTAACCAGTCTACAGTCACCTGGTTCTGGTTTTAGTTTATAAAGCAGGTCAAAGTAAAGGGATCATAGATGGAATCTGAGGCCCTTTAGTCAAAGATGAGGAAATTCTGGTCAGATTCCTGATCAGTTCAGATGAAGCATCACATGCAGGCAAACGGGTCAGTAAAATAGGTGTATCCACTGCCTCACCTGGGATTACCTGCATCCCCTTGGTTCTGTTTTGGTAAAACCTTTGTTCCAATGATCAGATCTGTTAGAGAGAAAAAGACGACAGCCAGACAGAGACAAAAAAGACAGCACAGCTTGGTACTGGTGGATCAGATGGACCGGGTTTCTACGCAGACTAGAAAAGTCTGAAGTTAGACTTCAGTAGTTCTCAGGTTGAATGAAGATGGAATAAAGAAAAATTGGGTTTAGAAAGACATTTTATTCTAGAATATTCCTTATTTTTTCTGAAGGAGTAATAATCTGCATATCTACAAATAATTTGCTTGATCAACCAGAGCACTTTTCCCACTGATTGCATATAAAAATCTGAACATGTGGAAATTAGAAATTAACTCTGGTTTCATCTAATCTTGAGTTGAATGTTTTAGTCAGAACCACTTTGCTTGTTGAACCACAGACTTACGTGTGTCGAAGCTTTGATGGAGAGATGTTTTTCAACTGTCTTTTTAGTTTGATTTCATGGTGTTTGCAGAAAAAAAACAGACCACTGTTGAAATTTCTGACATCAATTTTTGCTAGCCTTTCTTTCTAGAAAATGGGCTAAAAGTAAATCTGGACTTTTGAATCTGGTAAAGTTTTTAATAATTACAAAATGGAAGTTTAGTTGGAACCCTTGATGGACTCTGAAGCTGAGGGACATACAATCTTTTTCTTTTTACACTTTACTGGTGTTCAGATTCATTTATTTCTGACCACCGTCAAAAGAGAAGGAGCAATAACGTTTTTGCCCATGTCTGTTTTTTTGTCTCTGTTAGCAAAATATCTCATGAACCACTGGGTGAATTTTAATGAAACTCCCAGAAAGTATTTATTATGTATTCTTCTACAATTGATTACCTTTTGCAGCCAACCAACCTCAGCAAAGACATAAATGGCAATAAATCAGACAGTTTTAGTGATCTTAAGCTAATATTTGGGGTGGTCATAGCTGAGTCATTCCTAACACATACGCTAATGATTAACACATCTTGCAAGATCACAATATCACAAAGGCATTTTAAGCATTGACCGGAATGGCTGTAACTCCATCATTTCTCATCTTAAAATAATCTTAGTCTATAAATTTGGCATGAAAGACAGAGGGCGGTATGCATTCCTTCAAGTAAATGTTAGGCTTTTAATCTTGAGCTCAGAAACTAACAATCCGATGTGTTGAAAAGTTTGACATAACAGCTCAGAGCTGTCTGCAGACCAGCTACACACAGGTCCATACAAATGAAAACTAATTTGGTTTTATTTCAATGGAATATGAGGTTATAATATTTGTTTGAACAAGTGTCAACTATGCAGCTGTATATGTTCAGAGAAGAATGTTCATGTATGTGATGCTGTTATACTTGCAAACAGTTCTCCCTGTTGTTGGTTTTCTTTGATCAGCAGATAAAATCTTGCAGTTTGAAATAAATCTTGTATGTGTCACACTCCCACTCATATTAGAAACAACAGGATGTGAGTTTTGGTTGGTGGCAAACCTCAGGAAGTGTGCGATGTGCTGGAAGCTGCTGCTCTGCTGTTTGTGAGGCGTTCAAATGCTCTCTGTGTGTCAGACACTCCAGTTTTCTCCCACTGTCAGAGGATGTGTTTGTCAGGGTGAATGGTGGAGTTGTGTGATCATCCCCCTGGTTCTGAACTGGTTCTCACCTGCCACGAAGGCAAAAAGGTGATAATGTTTTTGCCTGTCTGTGTGTGTGTTTAGTCTTCTGTAGTGTTAGCAAAATATCCCATGAACCACTGTATGGATTTTAATGAAACTTTCAGAAAGTAATCATTGGCTGTACTTCTTAAACTGTTAAGCTTCTGGAGTCAACCACATTCAAGACGGCCACCACTTTCAACTGACCTTAGGAAACACAAATTTGGCTATAATTCTGTCAGTTTTACAAATCTTGAGCTAAAATTTTGTGTGGTAGTAGCTGAAAATCATGCACAACACATACTCTGAGCACGGAATAGGTTTTGAGAGATCTCAAAAGATTGCATGAGATCACACATAACATCATTTACAGCATTTGACCAAAAAAACTCAAGGTGATCTTAGTCTAAAAGTCTGACTTTAAAGGTAGTCGGCGATGTACATTCCATCCAGAAATGCTAGATTTTAGTTGCAGCATGTTGTCCCCATCAGTCCTGAACAGGGTAAAGTGGGTTTAGAAAAGTGATGAAATGTGGCAAAGATCACTTCCACCCGGGGTTTCTCATGGACCTCCTGGTTCTGAACGTCCCTGTGAAGTATTGAAACTTTGCCAGTGGTTCTAGAGCTGAGAGTACTGCAGTGGTACTGGATCTGTGTGGGTCAGTGAGTGCAGGCAAGTCCTAGAGCTGATCTGCTGGATTCATTGGAACCTCTGATCCACATGGACAGACCTGGGTTAATCTGTGTTTAAACTACTTTGTTCAAATATTTGCTACAAGACAGGATCAGCTGTTTTTAACATATACACGTGCTCATGGCGCCAGTTCAGGTCACTCACCTCGTCCTCCTCGTCTTCATCTTCCTCTCCTCTTCTCGTCTTCTCTTTCTTGGAGCTTTTTTAAAGCTTTTCAGCTGACTTGTTCTGGTTGTTGGGGCTGGTGTGTTGGAGCTCCGGACATGCTGCTGGTTAGCGCTGCCTCCTGCTCTGCAGCATCCCGATGCAGCTCCAGCTTTAGGTGAGAGAGGATGAGGAGGAGGAGAGAGTCAGGGAGAGAGAGAACTGCAGCAGAGAGCTTAGCCACTCTGCTTCTGATGAGGCAAGCAACATCTCAACATGTGTGCACAATGTGAACACCAGCAGCTCTTTGTTTCTGCACCCTGCAGGCTTTTAATCACCTGCTGCTATGAAATACATGTTTGTTTGTCTCAGTTTTACTGATATGTAAAATTTGATGTTGTAGTTGAAAGTCAACACATACTCAGAGCTCTAACTGATCTTCGTTTACAACTTTGGCATGAAAGGCATCAGGCGTTATGTATTTTTTCATAGAATGCTAATTTTTAATTTAATGTGTCTTTGCTGTGAGAGTATACAGCGGTGGTGTGTAATTCTGGTCCTCAAGGGCCACTATCCTGCATGCTTTAGTTGTTTCCGTGCTCCAACGAGAGAGAGAGAGAGAAACCGAGAGAGAGAAAGAGAGGTGTAACAAGATCACGTGAGCCTAAAATTCCCAGTTTTTCATTGACTTCAAAATTGTTTAGCGAACCAAAAACCCTGTCTCATGACTTTGTCTGCAGAAATGATTTAAGATCTTTCCATCACTTTAAACTGTTTGTGTGGCAGCAGTTTATACATGTCATGACCTAGCACCACAAGTCACTAGTCACTCAAGCCATGTTGCGAGCAGCTTCTGCAGCTACATGCTGAGAGGAAGATTCTCTGTCGCACATTTATTTTAAAGTAGAACAGACTTAAGGCTCCAGCATTCGCCATAAGAAGTCACAAAGTCGGTTCGCAGTCACTTGGTTGCGAGACATTGTTTTCGCACTCACCTTTCATAGTCCACGAGACACTCTGATCAGAACTCCCAAGAAGCTCCTCCCTCTTCCTGCAGCGTTAAAACAGGTTTCTTCCCTCCGGCTTCTCAACTCTCCTGTCCTTGTACAGAATTTTGCTTCCCTCACCACAACCAGACGTGTTTATTAAACAGACTGAGAGACAGACTGTTTAGCAATTGCTTATATAACGATGCACAATAATGAGCAAAAACAGGGAATGTGTCCCAATGCTGCCCAGCTGAGGCGTACCTTCTCCCGACCACCACAGCCATGAAGAGCTGCCTGTGTCTCTGTGGTCTTTTTAGGTTCATAGGTTTATAAGTTTTGCTAGAACAGTTGTAAAGACGGCTGTATTTTCCTCCAGCTGCTTTTCAGCAGAGCAGTAGAAGCAAAATGACTCCATTAAAGCTCACCGGCTTTTCCACATAAACACGCCCACAACAACTTCTGACCAATCACACGATACTTGGCGCAAACCCCTGTGCGAAAAAGTTCGTCCAGGGCCTTGTGTCACAAAGGGGCGGATGAAGCTGCTTCGCGAACAAAAATGACACAATTTTCATCACGCAACCACGTGACTGAGAGCCGACTTTGTGACTTCTCATGGAGTATGGAAAGGAATTTAATGCTGAGTTTGCATGGTGATTTGTTGACTTTAAAGCTGCAAAAAGAAAGTTTGAACCTCTTAATCAGTTTGAGTTAGGGGGGAAAAACAAAAAAGAGTTGATCAAACTTTGAGGTGAAGGTGAATCAGTCCCCCCCACCCCCTGTGTACATCAGTGTGAGCAACAACAATTCTTTGTGATGAACATGATGTTTAAAAACCCACAGATTTTCATTCTAATCAGAGTTTTCGCAACTAAAACTCTGACACACATTCATCTGTAGTTCTCACAGCTACAATCTGCCTGAATTGATTTGGTCCAGAGTATTTTTGTAATCAGACAGGAGAGAGACCAGGCAGTTGAATTTGTGGCAAAAGCTTTTTCTTAAAAATATTATTAAAATATTGTCCCGTCTTGTTCTCGTGGACCCAGGATCACTTCTCATCCCTTCCTGTGGAATAAGGAATGTGTCTCATTACAGCTCAGATGGATGGATGAACTTTAATAATCCCAGTCTGAGAAATTTGTTTGTTGCAGCAACAAACAAAAATACAATAACAAATTGAAAGGATGATAATCAAGGCTGTGCAACAAATTGTCAATTGTACAAAAGGAATAAAAATTGTGCAAAATATGAATCAAACTGTGCAAAAGTTACTTAAAAATGTGCAAAATATAATTCAACTGAGCTAAAAAGACCTAATATGTTCAAAAACAGAGGCAGCATTAATTACAATTTCAGTTGACAACGGTGATATTTGTTGAGTTAGCTCTTCAGTATGTCCTCAAGTTTTGCAGAAGCTGTTGACTTAAAGAGGTCAGCTCTGATTGTAAGTGTTCACACCTGGCAGTTAAAGGTGTACTTTAAAACACATTTGCAATAAGATGTTAATTTCCAGCTCTGTATGCCAGTACACACAGCCATGTCAGTGTGACAATCAGGTCTGCTGATGTTTCTGTAATAATTGCATTCAGACGCCTGAACGTCATTATTATTTTGACAATAACATGGTTCAGAGCCATTCGAATCTCCTGATATGCTTAACTACCTAACAGATGCGACGTTAGAAAAAAAAAAAGTAAGATAAAATGGTTTATGGCTTCACTAAGCTCAGTGTCAGAGCAAAGACTGAAGATTTGAACCTGTGAGCTGCACCAGCTTCACTGTGAACACACCACCACCTCCAAGTTTAAGGTGATTATAACAGGACAGGTTGTGCTGTGATTCACACAACACATTACAGTGACCACAGTGGGCCCAATCAGCTCTAAAACAATCAGAACAAAGATTAGAATAGAAACTCAATACATTGTGTTTTGGTAATCCACCTTGAATAATAAAATTTCATCAAGAGACATTTTTAACAAGAAAGATTCTGATAAACAGTAAAAGTATTAAAGTCACATATACTCAGGTTAATTGGAAGATATTTTTTTGTTTTCAGTGTTGAAGTCATTTGTTTTTCTAGATCCAAGTGTATAACTAGTAACAACTTACCATAAGCTGTCTAAATAAATTGATCATTTGAACTCCAAAGTGTTGAAACAAAGATATACATTCATAAACAGTTTAACACCCCTCCCTAATAAAACACTTAAATGAAAGCTCAGCACAAGCTGGAAAAATAACATTTCCTAAATAAAACAAGTTTTGTGAATCGCTTTATCCCCACTGCATTTAAAATGTTTTTCTATCAGACAGCAGGCAGATGAAAACATTATGTGGTGTTTGTACAGCTCAGGAGTTTCTTTAATCTGATTAAACTAATTCATGACTAAATAAGGAATTGCATTGTTGTTAATAATAATCTAAAGGATTATTTGGTTATTTTCAGGAGTTTTTGTCTTGTTTTACACAGTTGTACTTTAAACACAGATTCATGGTAAACAGTCAGATGAACTCTTTCCACCTCTGTCTATTTATGTCTGTATAAAGAATGTATTAGTAGGCTTTAGTAGTGACTGTTTCCTACTATCTCTTAGTAATGAGTTCTATAAAAGTAACAATTACTATTACTTAGCAGTAGTTAGGAAATATTTGTTTTTTACCAAAGTTAAAGAAAGTGCTAGATGTAGAAGAGGATTTTGTTGTTCCTAAAATATATGAGTTATCTGTGATAAACACTTTTAATAGTTTGTTTCCACTTTGTCAGGAAACTGTTTAAGAGGAACTTGGTTTCACACATGATAGTGGGATGTTGGGGTTGGTGGTGAAACACCACAGAGCTTTCTGAATCGGTTACATCCTGCACTCCTGCCTTAAACCAGTCGTTGCATCTCAGAGTGTACATGGTTATGAAATGTTCCTGCCCCCCTGTTAAAACAATAACTTTTTATAATGTAAAAACATAAAACCATGATGAATCATTTCGAAACTCTGCTGAAAAAAAAATCTGTCATGAGGAAAAACTTGCGGTAAGAAGATTGAATAAGTGTGCACACCCTGAACTTAACACTTCATTGAAGCACCTTTTCACTTAATTACAGTCCACAAGGCGCTTCACTCAAGTTTTGTTGTGAGCAGCTTCTGCAGCTATGTTCTGAGAGGATGAGTCTCTGATGCACATTTATTTAAAGCACAACAGACTTGATGCTAAGTTCACACAGTAGTTTGTCAAACTTTGAGGTGGAGGTGAATCTGATACAGTTTACCGAGTCCCTCCTCCCACTCTCTATGCAGCTGTTTAATCATTTCTGGGTTCATCAGTGTAAGCAGTGCTTCTCTGTGATGAAAATAATAAAACGCAGTTTCAACAATTCATCACAGCTACAGAGTGTCTGATATTTAATCCATGTTTTCTGCTTTACTTTTAGGTTGAAATGTTTGTAGCTGTTTGAATTTCCATTGAGGGTTTTTTATCACCTGTGGTAAAATGTTTTCTTTAGAAATCAGCAAATAGAAATCAAGTTTTTAATTAAAAAAATTCCAGTAAACTGTTTGTTCTGACTAATAAATAATAAATATTTAGAAACGGTAACTTTGTATTTCTGTATGAAGATGTTGACGTAAGAAATCTGAAAAACATGGCCAATTCATGTAATTTTTCAAGAAAATTTTAAGAAAGAAAATAAAAGGTTGTCCTTTGATCAGGTTTTTCATCTTGGCCCCTTGTGTAAAGATATGTGTAAACACAGCTTTAATGATTTAGAAGGCCATATATAGCTTAAGCTTCATTCTAAAATCTGAAAAGACGTGTGAAAAATCAGGGAATAAATACCAGTCAGTTGAGTTTGTGGCAGAATTTTTTATTTCTTTAACATATTGTTAAACTATTGTCGTGTCTTGTTCCTGTGGATCCAGCATCCTGTCCTGTCTCGTGACATGAGTGTCCTGTTCCGCTCCTAGTCTTTGTTTTTATAGGGAATACACCTTCCATCAATTAAAGTGACTCTGATCAACCTGAAACAAAGTTCAGTACTCACTTCTATAAATCCAAGGTTCACAGAGAGCTCACAAAGTTTTCAAAGGGTTTGATTACTAAAAGGAGTCAGCCAGGAGAAGGAATTTTTTTTCATCAGATATTTCATGGAACACAGTGAAGACGGTCATTAAGAAGTGGAGAAAAAAGGAACTCCAAGACATGACAGAACTGGACTTCCCTCCAAAACTGATGAAGAGATAAAACAGAAACTGGTCAGGAAAGCTGCAGAGAGGCCTACAGCAACACTGAAGGAACTGCAGGAGGTTCTGACAAGTCCTAGTTGTGTTCTACATGTGACCATAATCTCCTGTTTTCTTTATATGTCTGGACTCTACAGTAGGGAGTCATTTTCTTACAAAGAAAACTTACAGACCAGAATAAATATTGTTATTTTTTAAAAAAGCCTTTGAAAAATATGTTCTAGTCCGATGAACCTGTAGTTTAACACTTTGGCTGCAATTCCTAACGGTCTCTTTGGTTCAGGAACAAGACTGTGGATCAACAAAAGAACATCACACCCACAGTGAAACTTGGTGGTGGCACCATCATTCTTTGGAGTTGCTTTTCTTTACATTGAACTGGGGTTTTAGTCCAAATAGATGGAATAATGAATGGTTCCAGATAAATTTTTATTTTAGTCTAAAACCTTCAGGTGTCTGATAAAATTTCTCTTTATTTTTAGCTTTTTATTTTTCAAAATAACTCCAAGCATGCATCCAGAAGAACAACAGAATGGCTTCACCAGAAGGAAATAGGTTTTGAATGTCCTAACTAAAGTCTGTACCTAAATCTGATAGAAAATCTATGTGGTGACCTAACGAGAGCTGTGCAGAAGAGATAACCTCACAATCGGACGTATTTGGACTTTAGGGAAGAAAGAGTCGGCTAATTTTACCAAGTCGAGGTGTGGCTGCTGGTAGACTCCTTTCTAAGGAGACTGAAGGTTAGAATTAAATCAGAATGTGTTCCAACTAGGTAATAATGACAATACATTTTATTTATTTTCACCTTTCAAAACACTCAAGGAGATACTTTACAGAAAACAAGCAAATAATCCCCAAGCAAAAAATACAGTTAAAATTGGCAAATGCTACAATAAAAACAGACAAATAAGCAGATAAGACAGAGAAAAATGTACTAAACATGTCAACTTTTGGTAAAAGATGGAGCTTAGAGAGATATGGAGGAACAAGATTATAGAGAGCCTTAAAAGTGATCTTGGACAGGAAGCCAGTGAACCTGCTGGCAGTTTTCAAAGTTCTGGTAAAAACGTGAGCTGCAGAAATCTGGTCTAACTGAAGTTTATGGATTAATTTGTGTGGCAGACCAGAGAGAAAAGAGTTACGATAATCAATGGAAGAAGTAACAAGTTCATAGAAAAGAGTGGCTGTAAGTCCCTTACAGAGATGGTTGATAGTGCTGAGATGAAATTTGGCAGAATGAGTGCGTGTATTGATGGGTTTTCAAAAGAAAGTGTACCTTTAAGAATGATTATTAGTTTAAGGGTCTGCAATCTCTTGGAGGATGTGTTGGTACATCATTTGTTTCAGTACACCTGTTGTTTAAGGTATATCTGTGAACATAGATGTAGTTTGCGGTGGATATGGATATGTCCGCACAGCTGTTGTTATAACCATTGTTAATGAGGGATCTGTTGTTACATCCTTTGTTTACAGTGGATCTGTCACTATAGCAGTTGTTGACGATGGCTCTCTTGGTACAGCTGTTGTTTACAGTGGGTCTGTTGGTACAGCTGGGTTTTTTGGTTGATCTGTTGGTACATCCTTTGTTTACAGTGGATCTGTCAATATAGCAGTTATTTATTTTGGATCTGTTGGTACAGCTGGTGTTTTTGGTTGATCTGTTGGTACAGCTGTTTTTGGTGACCCAAGGTCATCTTTATCTTCTGCTGCAGATTTTTCCAAGAGGTCAGATTGATCATCAGACTGATCTTGTTCAATTTTGGCTGCCTCTGAGTGATTAGGTTTCTGATTGCTGGGGTTTTCTGAAGAGCTCTCTGAGACACAGTTTCCACATGTCTCTGCACCTTCTCCTTTGCTTTTTATTTCTGAAACCACTACAGCAGACCCAGTATGTTTCTGAGCATCTTTTCCATCTACACCTTGACCTGATATGATTTCTTGATGTTTCCTTCCAAATGTAGCACTTGGAGTCATGTCCTGTAACTCCTCGTCTCTTTCTGGAAGTAAAGAGAGTCTTTTGGACAGTCTCTGAGGCAGAAAACTGGATAAGGAGATTCGATTGGATGACCTTAACATAACCTTGCCATTATCAGTGTCACCCTCTAAGAATGGGGAAGGGCCAGCCCAGTCTGAAGTTATTTGCTGTTTCTGAAGTCTGTGTTTCTTTATGTAGATGACCAGGAACCCTACCATCATCAAAGACAAGGCTCCACCTATCACCCCTGCCACTATCCTGCTGTGATTTGTTTGGTTCATCATCTTTTTGGGATTTGTTTTCGTGTTGGTCTCGTCAATGTAGGTGGATGTTGTTCCAGCTGTGGTTTTATAGGAACCTGAGGTGAGTGTAACTGGATGTGAACTTGAAGATGTGTCAGGTTTGATAGATGTGGCAGTAGAAATTAAGGTTATTGACTGGGACGTAGGTGTAAACAGGGAGGTCATTTCAGATGCTGATGGCTTCCCAGAACCTTGACTTTGAGTGAAGTGGCTTTGTACTGGAAGTTCAGTTGAAGGACTGGATTTGTTGCTAGTTTGACTGGTCAGAATCATTGTTACAGGTTTCTGAATATTTGTTTTTCCTGTTGAGCTGGTGAAATTGTTTTGACTAAAACTAACCAAAGTTACTGCTGTTTGGTTGTTTTTGGTGATTGTTGTAGGAGGTGTTTGAGTTGTTTGCAGTGAAGGGTTGGAGCTGCTTCTTCCCTGTGTAGAGGTCACACTTTCAGTGGTAGATGTTGTTTTGAGATCCAGGCTCTCTGAGATTTGATCCAAGGTTGACATCTTTGTTGTCAGCTGTTTGTGACTAAACTGATCTGTTGTCACATTGGTAAAGTTGGTGAGCAGAGCAGGTGTTACTCCTTTGCTTGCTGTCAATGGCAGCATCCACATGAATATGAGGCTGATCATTGTCGTCTTCACTTTTCCTCGAAGGTGGTTCCCTGTGTGTATAGCTGGAATGTAAGAGTGTAATTTAGCAGATTTGCAGAATACATGCTGAAGCAATGCCATCTGATGATGAAAGTAAAATAGTGAACAGGAACGTGTTGAGAAATGTAATTTTGTGCTGCAAACTCATTTCCTGAAAATGCATCAAACAGCTTGTGTGTAGCTGATCTGAAGTCAGGATTAAAACTAAGCACTTCCTTTTTCCTTTTTGTGGTCTTATGTTTCATGATTAAGAAGTCATCTCGAACCTTACTGGATTTTAACATAAGTTATACACATAAAATATGACACAGTAGCTATATTTGTTTAATATATGGCAAGTCAAATGCTGAAGCTGTGTTTGAAAAACCAAGTCCACCATTACATTCTGCATATAGGCTGTCAGAGAAAAGCCCTGGCTTTGTTCAACTCCAATTTCAATGAAGTTGGGACGTTGTGTAAAACATAAATAAAAACAGAATAGGATGATTTGCAAATCCTTTTCAACCTTTATTCAATTGAATGCACTACAAAGACGAGATATTTATTGTTCAAACGGATAAACTTTGGTTTTTTTTGTTTTGTTTTTTTAAAATATTCACTCATTTTGCATTTGATGACTGCAATACGTTCCAAAAAAGCTGGGACAGGAGCATGTTTACCATTTACCATTGTGGTACATCACCTTTCCTTTTAACAACACTCAATAAGCGTTTGGGAACTGAGGACAGTAATTGTTGAAGCTTTGTAGGTGGAATTCTTTCCCATTCTTGCTTGATTTACAACTTCAGTTGCTCAACAATCTGGGGTCTCTGTTGTCATATTTTGCGCTTCATAGTGCTCCACATATTTGTAATGGGAGACAGGTCTGGACTGCAGGCAGGCCAGTCAAGTACCCACACTCTTTAACTATGAAGCCACGCTGTTGTAACACGTGCAGAATGTGGCTTGGAATTGCCTTGCTGAAATAAGCAGGGATTTCCCTGAAAAATACATTGCTTGGATGGCAGCAAATGTTGCTCCAAAACCTGTATGTACCTTTCAGCATTAATGGTGCCTTCACAGATGTGCAAGTTACCCATGCCATGGGCACTAACACTCCCCCATACCATCAGAGATGCTGGCTTTTGAAGTTTGCACTGATAACAATCCAGACAGTCCTTTTCCTCTTTGGCCTGGAGGACACAACGTCCATGATTTTCGAAAACAATTTGAAATGTGGACTCGCCAGACCAGAGGACACTTTTCCACTTTGCGTCAGTCCATCTCAGATGAGCTCGGGCCCCGAGAAGCTGGCAGGGTTTCTGGGTATTGTTGATATATAGCTTTTGCTTTGCATGGTATAGTTTTAACTTGCACTTGTAGATGTAGTGATGAACTGTGTTCACTAACAGTGGTTTTCTGAAGTCTTCTTAGGCCCATGTGGTAATATCTGTTACAGAATTTTGTCGGTTTTTAATGCAGTGCCGCCTGAGGGATCAAAGGTCCCAGGCATTCAATGTTGGTTTTCGGCCTTGTTGCTTACTTTTGTCCAGATTCTCTGAGTCTTTTGATGATATTATGGACTGTAGATGATGAAATCCCTAGATTCCTTGGAATTGTACATTGAGAAACATTGTTCTTATACTGTTGGACTATTTGCTCACCCAGTTGTTCACAAAGTGGTGAACCTCGCCCCATCCTTGCTTGTGAACAACTGAGCCTTTCGGGGATGCTCCTTTTGACATCATTGTCAATCATGACACTCACCTGTTTCTAATTAACCTGTTCACCGGTGGAATTCTCCAAACAGGTGGTTTTGAACATTCCTCAACGTTCCCAGTCTTTTGTTCCCTCTGTCCCAGCTTTTTTGGAACGTGTTGCAGGCATCAAATTCAAAATAAGTGAATATTTGCAAAAAAACAATAAAGTTTATCCTTTTGAACATTAAATATCTCGTCTTTGGAGTGTATTCAATTGAATATAGGTTGAAAAGCATTTGCAAATCATCGTATTCTGTTTTTATTAATGTTTTACACAATGTCCCAACTTCACTGGAATTGGGGTTGTACCTGCACACAGGTGTAACTTTGTGTTGACAGGTTAAGTCACCATGTTGGAGATAAGTTTTTGTGCACTCCTTGGGCATTTTTGTACTTTTTTAAAACTTTTTTTTTTTTTTTTTAATTTAGTGATAATTTTAGCTG
>JAOXNZ010000091.1:28207832-28223874 GCA_028566095.1 Kryptolebias brasiliensis
TCCAGGGTGTCCCCCGCCTCTCGCACAGTGACTGCTGGAGATAGGCACCAGCTGCCCGCGACCCGGAATGGAGAAGCAGTTAAAGAAAATGAATGGATGGATGGGTTAAGATGCCAAATACACCTAATGAATAATTAATAATGACAGAATATCTGAATGCTGTCACTTTAACAGATTATTCAGGATGATCTACAAATGAGTTGCTGTATTTTTGTTGAAATTTGTCAATGATAATGAAATTATGGATGTTTTCCCTTTTGGTTATTAAAATTTTATGACTCTAGCACTTGATAAGAAGTTTTGGTTGAGAAAATGGGGTTTTGTCATAAAACATTAGGTTAAGAAAATAACAAAATTTGGGGGGAAAACAGATTTCATAGATTTAATACTGAATCATCTGACTCTTGTGGCTTCTGAAAGTTGGGGCTTCAATGCAAACGGGGTGAAAACATATGCACATTCCACTTTTCAGTTTAAGGTTTGTAAAATTATTTCAAACAAGTACCAGATCTGTCTAGTTAAACACAGCTAATTGACATCTGCATGGCTGTCTGAGCTCTCACCTGTCCATTTGTCTCTGTTTGCTTCAGGCCTGTATGAGAGACATCCCAACCAGCAAGTGGCTGGACCAGTGGACGGAGCTCGCTCAAAAGTACCAGTCTCCTCCATCATCTTCATGCTTTTCTGCTCGTTGAAGTGCAACATGTGGAACTTCTGTATTTGTGTTTAAATTGCAGATTTGCGTTCCAGTACAACCCATCTCTGCAGCCCAGAGCTCTGGTGGTGTTTGGCTGCATCAGCAAGAGAGTGAGCCACAGTCAGATCAAACAGATCATCCGAATCCTCAGCAAGGCCAGTCCTCTCCTGAGCATAGACCGAGTAAGAGCAGTCCTTCACGTCTCTCCATCAGGTCTGCTCTCTGACTGCAGTCCTTCTAATGTAACCCACCAAGTCTGCACCTTTGATTCTACCCATAAAATTCTATCAATCCTCACATGAATGAATATAAATATGTTGACCCAAAAAATCTAAAAAACAAAATGAGTTGGACCGCCTCTAAGGGGTCAGGACTCAGGAGAAATCAGACAGACAGGAGAGAGACCAGGCAGTTGAGTTTGCGGTAAAAAGCTTTTTTTTTTTTTTTCCTAAACAATACTGTTAAACTAGAAGCACTCAGAGAGCTGAAACCTGCGCCAAGGCCACAGCATCAATAAGAAATAGTGCGATCTGGATCACCATAAAAATGTTATCAATTGTTTTTTGTTTTTTATTTTGTGACTACCTAAAAATTTCATCCAGATTTGTTCATTATTAGTTTTTATGTAATCTTGCAAACAGACAGACAAACACAGACAACTGCAAACATAACCTCCTTGGTGGAGGTAACAAGGGTGTCACCTGCTGGAGCATAGAGAAGGTTTTAACAAAGGAGTCACCTATAACCTTGACCTTTGACCCTGTGACCTTGAACTTAACAGGCATCATCTTTGACTCACGAGGTGTCCATCTGTGCAGTTTGACATTCCTACGTTACACGGTTGCTGAGTTAGAGCACAGGATCACCTGTGACCTCGACCTTTGACCTTAACAGTTGACTGGATCAGCACCAGAATGTAATCACTTGTTCCTTGTACCGTGATTGATGTACAAGGAACTTTAATGAAAATTTGTTAACTTTTTGAGTAATCTTGTGCGCATACAAACTCACTCATCATTGTGGTGCTCAATGATCTGACATCCTGTACCTTTAACACGGGACAGAAAGGGAATACAGATTATTTAAAAAGATCCAGCTTTACTCCAGAACATGTGGGAGTAATTTGCCCTGGCCTGTAAGCATTGTTCACACAGAGGAGACACTGTCAGATGTTTTTGCAAGGCTGGCCTTAGTGTAGTGAGCTCAGTGTAGAATCTGATATTACATGAAACTGAAGATCTGTGTACCCTCTTTAAATCCTTCCCCTAAACATCATCTGAAATCAGGCAAGCAATAATGTTATTGTCTGTTAGCAAAATATCTCATAAACCAGTGGATCGATTTTAATTGAGCTTTCAGAAAATAATCATTGGTTGTATGTCTAAAACTGATTAACTTTCAGACTCAGCTTGATTCAAGATGCTCACCTCACCTAATCCACCTTTGCAAACACAAAAATGACTAACTCAGCCAGTTTTACAAATATTGAGCTAAAAAATCTTTTGCAGTAGTAGCTGAGAGTCACTCACAATTAGAACGAATACTGTGAGTGCTCACAGATAAATGTGTTTTCTAGGTTTGAGCAAGACGTCTATAACAGGTCCCTAAACCTTTTCCAACAAAAGATGATCAGTCTAAAACTCTGCTATAAAAGGTGGTGGGTGATATGCATTTCTTCAAGGAATGCTAGACCTTTATTTTGCATTGTAAATGAGTTGAGCTCATGAATGCAGTAGTTTACAGTATTTAATTTTAAACGTGTAAATAAATGTGCATAAAGTATGTTTATAAAGGTTTTTGTTTTTATTATTTCTTTTGCAGCTAATTATTTCTAACTCTCCACTGGCTCTTTTTTCATGTGTTGTTTTTTTCTATCCTCCTTCCCAGGGTCTGGAGAGCTGTCTAAAGGGACCGGATAATTACAACAGCCAAGTTTTAATAGAAGCCACTGTCATCGCTCTGACCAAGCTGCAGCCTCTTCTCAGCAAGGTATACGACTACAACAGAATGTTACTGAGAAATACCAACGCTGCTGTGACATTTGGGGCTGTAGCCTTGGATGTTGGACAGCTCCCTGCAGGTGTCACAATAAAACTCTAGCATCTAGAATTACAGAAGTTAAGTTGACAAGAGCTTTAGACGCCCATGAAAACTTTGGAAACTTTCTTGCAAATATCATTTGCCAATTAGTCTCCAACAGTTGCTTTAGCTTTGAGAATGAGAGGGAATTCAGTTTAACTCATTTTCTGTTTCTGCTGTAATTGGTAAGTTTAACAAAACGTTAGTGACCTGTGACCAAGTGGTTCAGTCATGACTTTGTTGTCTTCTTTACACTCTGTCTGTTTCTGACAGTAACAGAACAGTCCTCTGAGGTTTTGGGTTCCTGTCTAAACGAGTGTGTGTTTGCAGGACTCTCCAATGCACAAAGCTCTGTTTTGGGTGGCAGTAGCTGTGCTGCAGCTAGATGAAGTCAACCTGTACTCTGCTGGAACGGCTCTTTTGGAGCAGAACCTCCACACTCTGGACATGATGCGTGTCTTCAATGACAAGGTAGAGTTGAAACATCTCACTGTAAAGAAACACTCAGCTCTTGCTTCAGTAGGATTTGATGTTGTAGGACCTTAACAACATGACTTTTCTCATAATGCAGAACATCTTTTAGGCTGAACATGTTTCCTTTATTTATACTACTATTACTGTTATTTTATTTATACTATGCTAAACCAGGCCCTCATCTCTTTATATTTTCCTTTCAATGATCCGGACTTGTGTTCTGAATGGTCTTGATCTTGGTTTTTGTGTTTGTTTGATTTTTGGACTTTGGTTCCTTTTTCTTTCAGTTTCAGTCTTTGTACATGAACTGTTTCAGAGGAATGATTTTAACTCTGACTTCTGACCTCATTCAGACAAAAAAGGCTCCTTAACTCAAAAGATGAGCCCAAGTCTTGGTTCAGGTGTTCAGGTGATTTTGACTTTCAGATTCTGTTCATCTACTACAGAGAGTCTTTGAGGGCTGCCACTTCTTTAACAGATTTTTCACTTGTCTACTTTACTCAGATTTGTTAAAAGCATCCATCCATCATATGTCAGTTTTCAGCTAATAGGACTGAAACTGAGAGAAAAAGCAGCGGAGACCAAAGAAAAGCTATGAAAGACCTTCAGGAAGTCTGGAGAACTGTTGATTCAGACCACATTAAAAGATTAAATGAAAGTCTGGCTGCTTGAAATGAAATTAAAGAGAAATTAAAAGATGCTTACAACTTGCACTGGAAGTTAAAGAAAGAATTGCGCTCAATAATATGACAACATGTAACTAACATTTGTTAAATAATAGTTTGTTAAATGTTTTATTTCAGAGGACCCTTTAGGATTTTTTCCAATAATTAATAGTTTAAAATAGATGTCTTGTTTAGTGTAAATGAAATAATGCTATCTTAGCGTATTAAACATACTACCTGTGACTTCACTACGGAAGCACATTGCATTCACCAAAGAAAAAATGTTTGAAAAGGTCTGAAAATACGTGTGGTTCTTATGGACATACTTTATGTAAGGAACTGCAGGACTCATGAACATGAAAGTGGTCTTTTTCCACAGATATTAGAGGAAATTTCTGTGTTTATCAGTGGTAAAGTCTGTTATTAGTGAAATAAAATGCTTGTCTTTGGCTGTCCCTCTCTCGTTGTCACTGTTTACACATCTGTGGTGCAGAAAACGCGCCGGCTGCTTTTCCACCTACATTTTACAATAACGCGAAGTGGAGGGAGAACCGGGAGATTTTAAACTAGAACATTCCCTATTCCCTAGTGGTCGTTTTGACCACTGCATTTAAACTTCAATTCTCCTTGCGAGCTTTTAACTACGATAACACTTTAATTAGCTAAAAATATTAAACAATACCAAAACAACTATTTTTAATTTAAGAGACAAAGTTTAATTATGCATCAAACTTTTATCTGTGTGGGAAATCCTCAAACTTTTATAACATATAAAAGCAGATTTTGTCAATCATTTTTTCCGATAAACCCAACAGAAATATTTTTAGATAAATCAATAAGAAGTTCCCTTTATTTAATTAAACAAAATTCTGAACACCACTTTTTAAATCCCCTAAATATATGTAATAAACTGTAATCATGAACTATGAAATAAACATAAACTAGATGGCAAAAGTCAATATAAAGAGCTATGAAAGCAATAATACTTTTGGAACTATTTACAATGAGGCTAATAAAATAGCCTCCAGCGTCTCCACATCTGGCACTGCCTCCTTTTTTGGACACTACACTTTTGATTCCTGATGGATTAGACTTCCACCTTGTTCCACCTCCTTTGATGACTGTCTCCCCTTCATAAACCCAGCACAAAGCACCTCTCCCAGCTGCTGCAGAAGTTTGCGCCGCAGGATCTGGGTCCCAGTGCACCTCAGGAAGAGAACATTAATATCTCCAAGACCCTGTATGATATAAAACAGTGGTTCCCTAACCTGGTCCTCAAGTACCCCTGCTCTGCATGTTTTAGGTGTCTCCTTGGTTCCAAACACTTGACTTAAATGAATGGGTGATTAACAGGCATTTGGTGGCTGCGGAGGAGGTCATACAATCATTTAAATCAGGTGTGCTGGAACAGAGACACATCTAAAACATGCAGGGCAGAGGTACTTTATTCTTCACTTATATAAAACACAGCAACGGGCCATCTCCAAGTACCACCCCTTACTGAATCTGATCCAGAATGTTCACACCGTATTTTGTTTCTTTGTATTAATGCACAGAATCCAGCTTTGCCTTTGGCCCATCAATGATGCCCAGACTCGTGAGCACAGTGCTAAGAATACAAACATTTTTGGGGGGGAGTTAGCGTTGCATCTCCGCATTTCAGCACCCTTGTTGAGAACAGTTCCCCCTGCTGTTTGGAGGAGTGCGGCAACTCTCGCTTCGTTTTCCCGAAAGTATTCACAAGTCTGGTCTTCCTGGCCTGTAAGGTGGTAGTCAATTTTAAAGACATGAGGGAATCAGTGGTGATATTTCTTCCCTTCCCCGTGAATAGCTCTGCCAATTTCAAAAACCACACTCTCCCCAAGTAGCTGATCTCTGCACTGTGTTTCCTCTTTTCATGTATCTGTCATGGAGGAAAGCCCGTGACAACAATAAACAAGCCCTACTTGGGGAGCACACTATAAAATCAACATGCAAGTGTTAAATTGAAAAATGGCAAATTTATTTCTTTCCGTGATCACATCAGATAAATCAGAAGGTCTAATTAAAAGTCATAAAAATCCACAGGCATTAAAATCCCTCCAGGTCGTCCCCTGCAGTCTCCTACATCCTTGCAGCTGTCATTGATCCCGCGGCTCCGCTGTCAATACAGAGGGCCTGTGACAGGTAAATTCAACTGGGGCTGTCAGGACAGGGCTGCTCAATAAGTAGTCTTATCTTTTCTCGCGATCAGGTGCCTATTTTTTTCTTCTTTGGTGAATGTAATGCGCTTCCATACTTCACACCCGTGGTAGCATATTAGACATTACTAGTGGTTTTCTGTTTGTTTTTTGGTAGGTTTGTTTTTTTTTACATTAATCCTTTGTGTTTGTCTATCCAATCTTAGATCTTGAAAACCTGGCAGAAAAAAAGTTAAGGCATTTCAGTCAAAGTCTTGTCCACACAGAAACAATTGTCTTTCCAAAACTTATACTGTTTCTAAAAATATCTTTGTGAACACAAAACTATTTCTACAGCTGTTTTCATCCACACAGAAAATGACCCAAACCTTTGGCTGACTGTTGTAACAGGCTTGTATGTGGTGCTGTAACTGCAACAAGAATCCACTAGTGAAACAAAAAAAAAACAGTAAGCATAAACAACAATGATAATATTGAAAGTTAGTCTTAGGTTGGTTTATGCTTGTCACTCTTAGGGTTCTGAAGCTCTGGTTCTTTGCATACACTGATGATGCGATGATGATACATTTTTGGCAGATTCTGCATCTCTAACGCAAGCTTTACTATGTGCACACATTTAAATGTGGGTTGCCATTACAAAACAAATGAAAGATGTCAATATATTTGATCATTTTTAACTAATTTGGACTTGTTTGCCATTCCAGAGTCCAGAGGAAGTGTTTATGGAAATCAGGCGTCCTTTGGAGTGGCACTGCAAGCAGATGGATCATTTTGTGGGCCTTAACTTCAGTGCCAACTTTAACTTTGCTCTGGTGGGCCATCTGCTCAAAGGTAAGGTGGATCACTGGTTTACCAACTGAAGAACATTCTGACTGTGATAAGGATGTTAGAAAAAGGACAGTCAGAAAAATGGTTAATGTTTGATGATGTGAAAAATATAAATCCACACAGCGCGTTCCTCTACACCAACTACAGATGAATGTATTATTTTATTAAAGTGATGTTCCTGAATTCAGCTCAATATTTGAGAAACAGAGAGTCACTGTTTAAACACTGACAGTTGGATCAGCACTGTAACTTTCTGATCGTTTCAGACCAGAATGTGACCGTGATGATCATCAGGACCTGATGGTGATTTGGGTTCATTGTTTTTTATAGGCGGTCACTGGAATCTGATGGTTATTGGGTTCAGTGTTTTGTGGATGATCACCAGAACCTTAGGGTGATGGAACCTTATGATAGACGATCACAAGAACTTGATGGTGATTGGGTTCATTTTTTGTCGAGAATTACCAGCATATAAGGGTGATTGTGTTCAGTGTTTTATAGACAATCAACAGCGAGATTGTGGTAGGATTCAGTATTTTGTAAATAATCACATCTCCCTTGTGTCCTTTCAGGTTACAGACACCCATCACCCACCACTGTGGCGAGGACAGTGCGAATCCTGCACACCTTGCTGACTCTGACCAGCAAACATCTCAAATGTGACAAGTTTGAGGTCAACACTCAGAGTGTGGCTTATCTGGCTGGTAAGAACAAATATTCATCAGTAAATTTCACAGCAACACTTGAAACAACTGGTTGTGTATTAAAACTCACTAAAGCAGCATACTGCTGAAAAGAACTGAGCAGAATTCAAGATTTCATTATATATACTCAAAGTCTGAGACTCCACCAAGGGTGTTGGAGAATGGCAGGGCTAAGATACTGTGGGACTTCCAGATCCAGACAGGTAATAGCTAACCAATCGGACATTGTGTTGATCGACAAGATACAGAAGAAAGCAGTGGTGTTAGATGTTACAATCTCAAGTGACCGTAACATCAGGAAGAAAGAGCACGAGAAGCTGGAGAAATACCAAGGGCTGAAAGAGGAAATAGAGAAGTTGTGGAGAGTCAAGGCCTCAGTGATACCAGTGGTCATTGAAGCACTCAGTGCTGTGACCCCCAATTTGGAAGAATGGCTCCAACAGATCCCAGGAACAACCTCAGACATTTCTGTCCAGAAGAGTGCAGTCCTAGGAACAGCTAAGATACTGCAGAGAACCCTCAAGCTCCCAGGCCTCTGGTAGAGGACCTGAGCTAAAGAATAGGGCAAGATGGGTGTTTTTATACACACACACATACATATATAACAAATATTACATATTATAATAAATATTAAATCTTTTTTTTTTTTAAGGAAAAAATAGGATCCACAGATTTAAGAGTTTTTTGGTTTGTTTTTGTTCATTTTTCCTTCTTTCTGTCCTCGTGGAGACTTTGGCCCAATGTTGTGTAGTTCTGATAACAGAAAGTTTGTGTTCCAATGTGTGGTGAGAGTCGAAAAAAAGGTACTGATCTATGTGGGTCTAGGATGAAACTGTTCCTGTTATTTAGATCCTTATCTTGTTGAAGTCATTTTCTGATGCCAACCTTTAGCTAGAAAAAACCCCCGCAAAACAAAGTCTCTTGGGCCTTACACACAAAAGCACACAGCCCCACCAGCAGGTTGCAATGGACTTGCGTGGACTTCCTGAAGCCATTTTAGAACCAACCCAGTCGAGGCCTGATCTATATGCAAAATGTATGTGTGTGTTCTTTCACACAACTTGGCACTCTGTGGATATTATTGGCTCTGGAGAGCCCTAGTCGGTCAAAAGAGGTGTCAATGAAAAGGTGAGGGCCTGCACAGCCATTGTGACACTGTGGTATGGAAATTTGATACCCCTAACTGAATCTACAAGGCTCTGTATTCAAATAGGGCCCACAGTCAAGCTGCCACCTGTTTTAACAAAACAAATATTTGAAAGAAAAACCTTCTTTGACACAGTTTTTGTTTCCTCTGGTTTGTTTGTTTTCTTTGCAGCTCTGCTCACCGTATCAGAGGAGGTCAGAAGTCGCTGCAGCCTCAAGCACAGGAAGTCCCTCCTTATTTCTGATGTCTCCATGGACCCTGTGCCTATGGACACATACTCAGCTCACATAACTGACCCCAGTTGCAGGTGAGATATCGTTCTTTCATCTATCTATGTCTCACTGAGACAAACCTGTTGAAACTTTTCACGACCAATCTGAAATACCTTTATTTCAGAACTCTACAAGCACCTCAGCCGTGGACATCACCTCAGATTTCAGACCGCTACCTATCCACCCATCCTTACCCCACCATGGGTCAGATCAGCCCGCGAACACGCAAGTCCATGAGCCTGGACATGGGCCAGCCCTCACAGGCTAACACAAAGAAGCTCCTGGGTACGGCTCATTCCTCTGTGTGTTCTGTACCCATCAGATCATCAGTGTTAAATCTAATGTGTGCTTTGTGTTTGTTGGCCAGGCACTAGGAAGAGCTTTGATCATCTCATATCAGACTCCAAAGCACCAAAGAGACCAGAGATGGAGTCTGGGACGACCACTCCTCCCAAGATGAGGCGCGTAGCAGAGAACGACTATGAGATAGGTGAGAAAAGAAGTTTTTTTTTTTTTTTTAAATATATCGGTTTGAACTGATATTTTAAAAAGCTCTGTAATGTTACTTTTACAGAGACGCAAAGAATCGGAAACTCTCACCTTCGTAAGGTGTCTGTATCAGAGTCCAATGTTCTGCTGGATGAAGAGGTTCTGACAGATCCAAAAATCCAGGCTCTGCTGCTTACTGTGCTGGTGAGGACCCAAAGTTTAGTCCATAACAGACTGGTCCAGTTTAAACATCATGATTGATCCCTACTCCTAACCTTGCTCTGTTTTCTAGGCCACCCAAGTCAAATACACCACAGATGATTTCGACCAGCGGATTCTGTATGAGTACTTGGCTGAGGCTAGTGTCGTCTTTCCAAAGGTGTTTCCAGTTGTGTAAGTTCCAAACACTTTCTCTTCATTAGCTTATTACCTCAGGTGACTTTTCAATAGCTTCTCTGGTTTGACAAAAAATACACTCACTGACAATAACAGTTAATCACTGAGATAAAGATTCCGATCTAAGCACCTGAAATTAGCTTCCTTCATGGATGTCCAGACTCAGCTTTAGAGATAAGGTGAGTTCCATCATCTGGGGCAGCTCAAAGTCGAGCCGCTGCTCCTCCTCATCCAAAGGAGTCAGCTGAGGTGGTTCAGACACCTGATTAGGATGCCTCCTGGGTGCCTGCCTTTAGATGTTTTCCAGGCATGCCTCTCTGGTAGGAGACCCTGGGGTAGATCCAGAAAGCCCAGGGATTATGTATCTTCTCTGGTCTGGGAATTCTTTGGGATCCCCCAGGAGAAGCTGGAGAGTGTCACTGGTGAGAGGGAGGTCTGGGTTTCCCTCCTGGGCCTGTTACCCCTGTGACCCAACCACAGATAAAAGAGAAAAAAATGGATGAATGAACCCAGACAGAGGGGTGGAAAATGAAATCTAACTACATGTGTTGTAATATTACAGTGTTTACAATATCAGATTAAATGAATAGCAGAGTTAGCAGTACAAGCACATTACTGGTCCCAGGTCAGTAAGGTGTGGCTCCCCCTTAAGCCTGGATACAAGCAGTGATTCAGTGCAGATTGAAATTGGCCCTCAGCTTTTGGAACTGGACCTCCAGATCCAGCAAATCAGCACTGGGTCAGAGTTGATGTCTGAACTAATTTCATGCATGTTCAATTGCGGAATGATTGGGGGACCCGGCTGACCCTGCAAGGATCTTAACATGATGCAGGCAGTCTATAGACACACATCCTGTGTGGACGGGTGTTGTCTTGTTGAAAGACTGTGCCAGAGTTCTGTCTCAGGAGGGCTAAGACATGCAGATGTCACTCATGTACCATTGGGCCATCAGGGTTCCCTCAATCACTATCAGAGGGGACCTGAAATTAGATTGTGTGGCACCACCCTCCAAGGTACCAGAAAGAACACCAATGTGTTTCTCTCCACAACACTGGCAGGATTGGTCCTCTCCCCTCAGTGTTGCCATATGACCATACAGTGGTTCTTTGGGGTAATGCAGAACCGAGATTCATTACTGACCATGATATAACTCCACTCATCATCAGTGCACAATATGGTGATCTTTCTTTGGTGTGGTCTGTTTGGATAACTAGAACCTTCACAACCTGTATGGGTTCCCTCAAGTATCTATTGGTGTACAGATATCACATACTGTGACCTCTGTACCCTCGCATGCCGGACACAGTTTGGCCACCTGGTCTCATCCAAACAATGTGACCCCGAACAGACTCCATCAGTGCTGGTGATGCTGTCTGATGGGTTTACGATCCATCTTCTATGTCTGCTGACTCCTGCAACTACCTGATAATACTATTATTCAACTCATGATGCCCTCTGGTGCCAGTTGTAGATGTTGCAGCTCATTGTAAATCAAATAATTTACAAACACATCACTGGTCTGCAGATGGACCAGATTACATCCACAGCAGGTCCTTCTGGGTGCTGAACTGTTTTAATAGTGAGTATAGATAAGATCTTCCTGTGAATTTACAGAAATAACTTCTGTCCTGTTCAAGTTCTCTATATTTAAAATGACTAAGGTTTAAAAATATAAACCTACTTGTGCTATTCCAACAATGAGTGTTTCATTTCAGCAGAGTTCGAGCAGGAGCTGAACTTCTGAACAGACAGAGATTCAGTCTTAATATTAGATGATTGTGTTTGTCTGTTCCACAGTTACAACCTACTGGACTCTAAGATCAACACAGTCCTGTCCATGTGCCAAGACACAAATCTTCTGAACCCAGTTCATGGCATCGTGCAGAGTGTGGTGTACCACGAGGAGTCTCCTCCTCAGTACCAGCCGTCATATTTACAGAGTAAGGACAACACTTTCTTCTTGAACACTTCAGGTTGTATGCATGGATTTTGAAGTTCTGATGAACTGAAATGGAGCGGTCTGAGCAGTCCCCTCTCCTGAACAGTTTCCCATCTGCATTTGTCTTGTTTCACAGGCTTTGGGTTTAATGGACTTTGGAGATTTGCTGGACCTTTTTCCAAGGTATGAGTGATGTTGCTTTTGAAAGTTTGAACTTATTCTCTGAGCAGCTGAACAGTAATTAATTTCATGATTATATGAAGCAAATAGATGCACATATAACAGCAGAGAGGTGGGAGAGACTTTTTTTTATGGTGCTGAGGCTGCTGAATGTATCAGTCCATCAGATCAGTACATCTAGTCAGTCAAAAGTTTACTCAACTCCCAGGTGTTTTGTCTCTGGTATCTTATTGAAGGGCATTTAGAGCTTAGGAAGTGTATGACGAAACATTTAGTTATTTTGACACTGAATTTTTAACAACATGCAGTTCATCTGGAAAATATTCACAGAGCTTCACTTTTTCCACATTTTGTTATGTTTCTCCACCAACACAATATGTACGCAGCAGCAACCACATAACGTGAACAATATTGAATTTAATTGAAATTATGACGAACTTAGAACTTTTTCTGTGTTCTGTTCTGACAGCAAACACAGATCCCAGACTACGCTGAACTCATCGTCAAGTTTCTGGAGGCTTTGATTGACAGTTACTTACCGACAGCTGATGAGGAGCGGGGGGAGGAGCAACTACGGACCCCCACCTCCCCGTACCCTCCCACCAGCCAGAGCCAGCTGAGCATCACTGCCAACCTGAACCTATCCAACTCCATGACCTCACTGGCCACCTCACAGCACTCCCCAGGTGTCTGTCACACACAGAATAAAAGTTTAGTTTTCTACATCCAGTCAGCATGAACTCAAAATGTTTTTGACTGAAATCACACTCCAACAGAAAACTTCACCATGACTAGAAAAGTGATGACAAAATACCTCTGGTTTGATGAAGAAGTAAAAAAAATTTGGAAATAAGAAATCTTTGTAAAAAAGTTGAAAGGTTTAGATGCCTCAAAAGTTAGTGTGACCTCATCACACTAAGTTAAACATTATGTGGTAAAAATTTCCTAAAATAATCAAACTTTATCTGTGATTGTGTAAAAAGTTTTAAAGATATCAAAACACCAGTTCAGTCATGTAAAGTCCAGCTCTCTGAGGCCTGTTTGTACTTTGAATGATGTTTCTACTGTGAAATCTGTCTGGCCTACAGAGCTCCAAACAGCCTTACTGCTTACTTAAACAAATCCCATTGTTGTCTATGGGCACATTTTTCTGTTTTTTGCTCATTTCATCTACATTGTACAATGTGCTGCTTCCAAAAGTCAGAGAACACTGGTCCTGATCAAGCCAAACATTTTGATGTATTTCTTGTTAGTTTTTCCAGAGCTTTGGAAGAAGTAACAAATGGCCCTTTTCTAAGGGCTTAACTAGGTTGAGCTCATGTGTTGGTGTGGATCTATTATTCACCTTAAAATCCACATGATTGTCCTGTTGTTTTTATTACCTGTTCTGGCATTCAGGGTGACAAATCTGTTCCTCCATTGTACTTTTAACAACACCTATAGAATCTATATGTAATCAGAAAATAATTACTTATAGTCATGACGTAGTGTCGCTGATCACATTTTGTTGTAAATTATTTATTATTTTATTAAGGGGTTTACATGTGACAGACTAATTTGGGGCCACTATACAAAATGTTGGTAAAGAGCTGCTTCCCCCACTTCAGATACCTGAAGGTTTGCCAGATTCTTTTTGGATTCAGTGGAGAGTCTTTATCCAAGGGCTTAATGAACTCCTCCCACACCGAGCCTTTGTCTCTGCAACATCCAGGGTTGCAGCTTGCTTGGCCCTTTGATACCCCTCAGCTGCTTCTGGAGTCCTACCAGCTAACAAGGCTCAATAGGACTTCTTCTTCAGCTTGACTGCCTCTCTAACCACTCCGCCACTAATATTTAGTTAAATGTTCCTTAGCAAACTGCACCTCAACCACTGGATTTCTGTAGCCATCAACAAACCTCAATTTCCACAAATTTCAAACTTTTTATACAGTTTATACATCAAACATACTTTTGACTTCTTTCACCCAAGCTTTTTTCTTTAAAATAATCATTAGATGTACATCTACAACTGATTAAATTTTGGATTCAACCCAATTCAAGATGGCCACCACAGCCAATTGACCTTAGAAACCACAAATATGGCTATAACTCAGTCAATTTCACAGACATTGAGCTAAAATTTGATGAAGTCCTAACTGTAGAGACTGATCCCCAACATGTGCTTTGAGTGACATTATTGCTTAAGGCATTAAAATGTTGGAGTTAACCCTGTTTGTCTGTTAGCAAAATATCTCAACTCCTGAACAGATTTCAAAGAAACTCTTAGAAAGTGATTCTTAGATAAACATCTTCAACTGGTTACCTTTAGGAGTCAATTTATTTCAAACTTCAAACCGTAGCCTACACAAAAATGGCTATACCTCAGCAATCAGTTTAAAGATGTTGTGCCAAAAATTGGTGTGGTAGTAGCTGAGAGTCATCCTCAACATGTACTTCAAGCACTAACAGATCATTTGAGATCTCACAATGACATCATGTGTAATGTTGTTTTCAAGCTTTGACCAAAATGGCTACTGCATTTCTCATCATAAGATGATCTCAGTCTAAATCTCGGTGGGCGATATGCATTCCTTTAAGAAATGTAGGGCCTTGGAATTGGAAAATAAATCTGTTGGTCTGTGGTGGGTGTGTGTTTGTTCTGCTCTGACAGTGGTGTCCTGTTTGACCTCTCTGTGGTCTCCAGGTGTGGACAAGGAGAACGTCCAGCTGTCCCCCAGCTCAGCTCTGTCCAGCGGGGGGCGCATTCGCCACGGCTCAGCAAGCCAGGTGCAGAAGCAGCGCAGCGCTGGCAGCTTTAAGAGACCCAGTATCAAGAAGATAGTCTGATCCAGTTTCCACCCCCTCAAAGACAGAAGAAGCTGCTGCCAGGTGTTCAGGCAGCGCTCACTTACACTCTGTCGTCCTCCTTCTTCAGTGTCGTTGCTTCAGAAGAATTTTGGACTTTTCTTTGAGGAACATTCTGGAGGGTGAACTGGAAACATGTCTGCTCCTCACTGGGTTCCACATGACGGTTGATCTTCACTGAAGAGGTGGCTGATGGGAAAACCAGGATTCAGACTGCAGCAGGACAGACTGAGACTTTAAGCTGAAGTCTGATTGGCTGCATGTTTTCAGGTTCTGTGACACAGACCAGAACCACTCTCTGGACCCCAACCCACCCTCCTTCAGTCCTGTACATATTTGATATAGACAGATGTAAAATACTTTGTGTTCCTGTAGATGTTGCTGTTTTCTCCATTGTGTGCCTTTGTCAGGGTTTTTCAACATGTACAATCTGTAAAGTCAGAGTCAGCCCTCGCTGGGTTCAACGAACAAGTTCTGATTCTGGAGGAAAGATGTTGGTGTTACTACGAGTCCAAATGAGGCTGATGATGCTCCAATATCCAGCTGAAGTTTTATCCTTCAGAAGGAAGCAGTCCCACAGAAATCTTCCTCTGCTCTATCGCTTTCTACCATTTTAATCTTCTCTAACACTTTGCTCATGAGCAGTACATAACACTAGGAGAAATCAATTGTGGAAATAGCCGCAAGCTTTTAGCTTTTTGTTTTTTTACTATGCTTCATGTTTTTAGCAGCATAACATTATGACCTGTTAACACAGTCACATAAACTGTGTAAAAGGGAATAATCCTCCATCCCAACCACTCCGTTCATAACTTCAACCACAACAAGCATCCAGAACCAAAACAAAAGAGTCTTTAACTACAGAACCTGACCAGTCGAAGGTTTCACAAGGGGAATAGAAAGTCCATCCTCTTTCAGTTCTACAGCTTTATATATGAAGACATAAGAAAGATGTTCTGGTTTTTACCAGGTTCTAAAA
Organism: Kryptolebias brasiliensis; assembly: GCA_028566095.1. Taxonomy (NCBI): domain Eukaryota; kingdom Metazoa; phylum Chordata; class Actinopteri; order Cyprinodontiformes; family Rivulidae; genus Kryptolebias; species Kryptolebias brasiliensis. The sequence goes on from JAOXNZ010000091.1 coordinate 28,223,707, forward strand.
TGATTCAAATCTAACCTAATATGAACAAAAACACCCAACAGATTCAACCGAGTCATTATTTATTAAACAGAAACAAAATGTTAAAGCTGTGAGTGAAAACCTGGTTCCCCTGATCCAACAGCCTGTAGAACCTCCTTTAGCATCAATAACTCTCAGTAGTGGTTTTCT
>JAOXNZ010000091.1:28246439-28258507 GCA_028566095.1 Kryptolebias brasiliensis
GGCCTGCCCGTTCCCCAGACCTGAATCCAATTGAGCACATCTGGGACATCATGTTTCAGTCAATCCACCAACGCCACGTCACACCACAGACTGTTCAGGAGCTAACTGATGCTCTAATCCAGGTCTGGGAAGGGATCCCTCAGGGGAACATCCGCCGTCTCATCAGGAGCATGCCCAGGTGTTGTAGGGAGGTTATACAGGCACATGGAGGCCACACACAATACTGAGCCTCATTTAGACTTGTCTTGATGAATATTCAGTGACACTGAATCAGCCTGTCATGTTATTTTCCACTTTCATATTGATTATAAATCCAAATCCAGATCTCCATGGTGTAATAATTTTGATTTATAATGATAAGTTTTGTGTTATTTTCTTCTCAATAAATTCCACTGTGTTAATAATAAAGTTTTTCAATGAGAATATTTAATTAATTGAGATCTAGGGTGTGTTATTTTAGTATTCCCTTTAATTTTGTGAGCAGTGTATATTTATCTTTTGTGTGTGTGTGGGTGTGTGTGTGTGTACTTTATGTGCCTTCAAATTGCCCTTTAGGGTTGACTAAATTGCTTTTTAATACAATACATTTAACTGAATTGAATGGAATGGCATTGAAGCCATTGTAAAATTGACTGATTATGGCCATTTATGTGTTTTTTAAGGTTAGTTGACTGTTGCAGCCACCTAGAACTTGTCAGGGTTTGGTGTTTTTGTTATTACTCACATCTGATTCCAGGAGTAGGCGTTCGGTCCCTGGTGGTTCCAGCAGCAGGTGCAAGCTGTTATCCTGTAATCAGAGGAGGCATAAAAGAACCACCCTGTCAGCAGTTCCTCGTCGGAGTGTTCACTCGTATGGTATGTTCATTACCGCTCTGACCACGTTGCCCAAGATTAAGCTCATGTATTTTGCCTTCTTTGTGACTCCAGGTACTCCTCATTCACGCCTTGTCCAGCTCCCTCCAAGGGACTCAGCCGAGCCCGTTACCTCGTCCACGAGACCTTGCTGAAAACCTCTGGTTTCTTCTGTGACCACCTTCCAACGCCGCCATTACCTGGACCTACTAAGACACCAAACCTAACCTCCTCCGGGCCGAACCGAACTTGACTACCTGTAAGCCAAACCAGATCAACTCAGTTAAGTGTTTCCTGAAGCCGCAAAATAACTTACCTTTCTGCACAGCTGCCTTCCAGTCCGGGAACTTCTGACGTTGTTTTGATCCACGCTTTCCAAATAAAGACCTTAAACTTTTCGTGGACTCTTGTGAATGTGTTCTGCATGTGGGCTAAAGCGCTAGCTAAAAACATGACAGAACTGGGCTGGCTCCAAAAGTTAAAATTTGATGTGGTAAGTCATCCTCAACCCTCAACCCATTGCACAAGTATTTTGCTTGAAACATTGTCATTAATGTTTGGCACCCATCCTGTTTTGTCTGGTAACAAAACATCTCACAAACAACAAGGTGATCTGATAACATCTGGGAGAGCAAGGAGGAAGATGGCAGTATAGAGCAGAGTTCCTGAATCAACGAGACAAAAACCCTCGCAAAAACTATGAAAACACAACTTCAGTGTGACATAAAAAGAGTGGAGGATGAAAACAGACATGTAAGAAAATGTCCAGAGAACAAGAAGAACACAACTATGTAGCAAACAAAGAAAATGGTGACCCTAAGCAGCAGCGCCTGCAGTTAGACAGACTCATCGCTATCACGACAGAAATACAGGACTTCAAAAGTTCGAAATTCAAAGAAGAGTTGAGGCAAGAATTCACTGCCTTTAAAGACAAAATGTTTTGGAATTACAGTAACAGCGGCAAGACATTACGGAGGCACAAGGTGGGATAGCAGTGCTAAAAGAGTGGAACATGGCAGCAAAGGAGGCCAATTCTTAATCTTTTAAAACAATAAACAAAATTATAAGAGAAGGTGACCAAAGTGGAAGAACATGGAAGACGCTCTAATTTCAGAATTTATAATGTTCTTCTGTTGCAATAGCCGTGAGTCCCTCTAAGAGTGGGTGGTGCTGCTTAGAGTCGCCATTTTATTTGTCTGCTAGCTTGACTTCAGACATGTGTTCTTCTTGTTCTTTGGCCAATGAATCGGTACAAGAGTTGGTGGATGAGTTACTGAAAGAAACCGAATTGGAAATACAGTGGGCTCACAGAAGCCTCGGAAAGAAACCACCACTGAGAGGAACTCCAAGGTCCATAGTTGTCAACTTTCATAAATATTAAACCAAAGAAAACATTCTGGCTAAAACTTGGAAAAAGAAAATACAAGTCGATGGGAGACACATATTGACCATGGCTATCCCACTGAGGTCATGAAAAAATGTAACTCCTACTCCCAGATTTAAAAGATCCTGAGAGACAAGATTTGCTTCTAGATGGCACTTGCCACATAAATGGATCCACTGTTTGGACAGACCCAAGTTCTACAATAACGTGGAAGATGCAACACAAGACATGAGGAGATGTGGGCTGGAGATACAAGAGAGGATCTGCAGTCAATCTTCACTCAAGGAGAGAGTCCTGAGATCATTCATTGCAACGCCTTTGGACAAGAGAGATGTAATTACACTGATTTTGAACACGGTGAAGTTTGAAATGTTCAAGGAAATTGGGAATAAGAAAGGGAGATACATTATGATAAAAGGTAATTTAGAAAACCAACTAACACTGCTTAAACTGTATGCCCCTCTAGAAAGTGGTAAAATATAAGAAAATATTTGATCTTATAAATTTGGAAGCAGAAGGGATATTGATATCCAGCAGAGACTTAAATGTGGTGTTGAATTACATGTTAGACACGACAAGTTTAAAGGAAAGTAAAAAACAAAACAATAGGTATTTGAACTCCATGATGTCAGAAATTGATGTTTTAAATATATGAAGATAAATTCAACCCTTGGATTGGGATTACACCCACTACTCAGTAACACATGCAGCGTACTGTAAAACTGAATATTTACTCGTGAATAAGTGAGATCTGTGTAGAGTGAAGGAATGCAGGGCAGGAGTAACTTATGTGTAAGATCACAGTGCAATCTGCCGCAAAATTCACCTGAACAGCAAGAGGAAAAAAACGGGGAAATACTTTCGATAATTTTTTGGGATGCCCCTAAAGTGGTAATAAAAAGGAAAGATGATTTGTCTTACAGCATTCGCCAAAGAAAAAGGCAGATCTCCATAGTGTAATTTCAAAAGCAAAGTTTTAAAAAATTTGAGGAACAATATAAAAAAACCAAAGGATTTAGGAACATTCAACCACATTAAAAAAACTGGAAAAGACAGAAAAAAGAGCTCAGGAACCAAAAACCTTTGCTTCGTTCAAGAACAAACGCAGGTCACGAGGGTCACTATAAAGAGTAAACTAACTAGTGCACCAGCAAGCAGGAGCAGGAGCTGAGCAGGAGCAGGGCAGAAACTAAGGAGGCAAAGCACTAACTTGGAGGGAAAAAGTAACTAAGAAACACACCTAAACCTAAACACAAATATAACATAGAAATGATTACAATAAATATAAAAAGATACAAACCTCAACAGATAAATATTCTACCAAGACTTTTATACTTGTTTCAGTTCTTGCCTGTGACAATCCCAAAGAAACAATTTATAGAATAGGAAAAGTGAATATAAAGGTTTTTATGGAGAGAGAAGAAGCCTACGATTAGATATAAAACTCTGCAGGTCCCAAAGGACAGAGGAGGTTTGCCTCTACCAAGTCTTAACAAATCAGGCCTCTGACATACTGGTGTAATGATGAATATGTCTCAAGTGTACAATTAGGTATGAAAAACACAAAAGTAAGAAATTTAATAGCACACAAAGGATTACTGGGTAAATTAGGAAATCAAATGGATTTAATAACCAAAACTACAATTCAAATTTGGAATACAGTGGTTGAGGAATATAAACTGGAGAAATGGACAAAGTCTTGGAGTTGGTTTCCATGGGTTTTGAGGTTTATACAAGGTATTCAAGATAAAGGGTTTAAATAGTGGACAAATAAAGACATCACACTGATATGTAAAATGGTTGAAAGGGGTAAGCTGTAGAGTTTTGAAAACTGGACTAGAAGATCATGAACGTCCATGAATAACCAATATTTACAAATTAGGGATTATTATGAGAAGGAGATAAAAACTGATACAACAAATGAAATCATTGAGATTTTTCAGATGATCTATGAGGGAGAAATGCAGTGTAATCTCAACTCTATACTCTATAGAGTACTCTAATAGCAGGCAGAAAACCTCCTTTCTATATATCAAAGAAAAATGGTGAAAAGAGGTGACAGAACAGATAACAGAGGAAGAATAGCTTAATATTTGTAAAACACAGTGCTCTGGAGAGCAGGAAAAAATTTAACTAGAAAAACATAGTCAAATTTTTTTTATAACCCTATAGATTAGGAAGGAAATTGTGTCCAATCCCAAACATGCTGGAGATCATGTGAACATGTGGATGCAGACCAGACACACATAGTTCGGTCTTGCCAAAAGTTAAAGGAATATGGGATAACATAGGAGATGAGATACCCAATAAATGCAAGACACTTTATTAGGGAAACCTCACACATGATATGCTTCAAAAAGGGATACATATGTTCTTAAAATATTGCTATCAGAAAGTAAAAAAGCCACCATTAGACTATTATGTGAAGCCAACCCACCACCTGTGGAGCAGTGGTTGAGGATCGTGGAGATATTTGTAATGAAAAAACTCACACATAAACTGAGACTACAAGAAGTGTGTTTTAATGAAAAATGGGAAAAATAGACTGATTATTCTAACAAGGAAGAAGACACCGTCACCACCCCTGGATACTGAGGGCTCTGAAAAATGAACAATTGTTTAATGGTGAACATATGCTATACTTCAACACTGTAATTGTTTCAATAAACATTTAAATAAAAAATAAGTTAAAAAAAATCAACAGATTGATTTTAATAAAGTGTTCAAAAAGTCAACATTGGATCTACATAAACAGTACAACTAATTAACTTTTGGAGTCAACTTAATTCAAGATGGCCACCACAGCCAATTCACCTTAGAAAACACAACAATGACTAGAACTTCAGATTTACAGATATTGAACTAGAATTTGATGTTTGTATCTGACAGTCATCCTCAACATATTCTCTAACTACTAACAAATCTCACAATATTGCAACAGATTACACATAATGTTATATTCAAGGTTTGACCAGAATGGCTACAACTCCATAACTTCTTAACACATTATTACATAAATACAGTCATGCACACATATTAAAGTCATACAGTCATTAATACAGTCAAACACTCATTAATACATCAATACAGTCATACACTTAATAATACAGTCATACAGTCTTGAATATAGTCATATACTCATTATTACTGCCATACACTCATTAAAACAGTCTTGCTTTCATCTATACAGTCAATAATACAGTCATACACTCTTTATTACCGCCAGTCATTAATACGGTCATAGTCATTAATACAGCCATACTCTACACTTATAAATACAGTGATACAGTCAAAATACCGTTACTCTTTAAAATAGTCTTACACTCATTTGTACAATCATTATGAGTTTTTAAACCACCTTCTCACGTTTTAAGGACGAAGTTAAGACGCTGTAACGCGGGAGTACACACTTCCCAAGTATCGCGAGACTTCACCAGCTGTTTGGTGTGTGTGTGTGAGTGTGTGTTTTTAGACTGGTGCTGGTCGGTCAACACGTGGGGAGGAGAGCTTGACTTTGTAGAGGAATTTTGCAGAAGAACTTGCACTCCTTGTGTCGCTCCGACCCTGTGGACCTTGAAATCGTGTGAGTAAAACCTCCTCCGGGGACCGTGCTTGTCCGGCTTCTGGTCTTCTGTTTACTTTGTTGAAATTCACCTAAAGCGTGCAGCACTGCCTTTCTAATTCATGGACATTTCCGTGCGTGTGAGCAGGTTAGCTGTTCATTTCGAAACCAGGTGGGAGCAGAAATCTCATGTCATTGAAGAAGAAGCAGCTCGGACACATTTTGTCCGGTTTGTAGCAGTGCAGCTAGTCTGTGTCCCTGCTGTGTGACTGAAGTAACCCTTCGTGTCTCTTGTGTGACCTGTACACTAACCACCCTTGGAAAATGTCCGCCACATGTAGATTTATATGATAACAAACGTTTGTTGGCTGTTGGCAGCTGAGTGCCGCGTTAGCTTCGAGGCTAGCATGCTAACAGTCAGGTCTGAGGCCCGTACGGGACAGAAGACGTCCTTTAACCCGTCATCGACCCAACACACGTGTCCACCGTCATGTTGTGGCCTAACTCGGCTGTAGGTTAGTGGGGTGAAATCTGCCCATGATCCGGCTATCTGTCTGTGGCTCTCTCACCTTACATTTGGACTTTATTTATCGGCTGTTCTGCAGAGGGATCCGGTTCAACACACTGTTAAGTTTCTGAGTTGTCCTAGTTTTCCTTCATTCTGTTTCAATGCGCCTTCCGGTGATGGTGTGTGCAGATGCGTTTGATTTTTGGGACATTAATGACCTTACAGTAATGCATGAAGAAACAGATATTCACTCCTCAGATGAATGAAGCACCTGAGGGCCTGCACTCTGTGGGTCTGTAATAATCGGAGTTGATAAAAACTCTGATAGCTTGGTGGTTTTGGTCAGGCTGTAATCCGTCACTGAGTCAGGGCCAGCAGGACTGTTTACCTTTATGGATATCATTATTTTGCTGCGGTCCGTTTAAACCGGAAGTCAGAACTTGGATCTGGAAATGACGTCAGGTAGAAGTTAAATGTACGGAGCCCGCCAGGTGCCAGGGTTCAAAGTGAAGGTAGAGGTCATAGACTCAGCTCAGTGTGGACAACACGAACACAGGTTCTCAAACCTGATATTCAGAGGTTCCTACCTGGGTTCTAGAGAAGGTCAAAGGTCAGGGACAACTAGTGATAGGCAATTTTATTAAATTTGCTTACAACTTAAAACTAAAAGAAACAGTTCTGTTTGCCTACAGCTGTTTGCTTATGAACCTAAGCTGCTCTAATCTTACTGTAGTTGTATAAGAAATGAAACCTAAAGCTACTCGTTGCACTTTCATAAAGACCAGCCAGAAAAAAAAAAATGAAGTAAGAAAATAAAAATTGATTTTTTTTTCTCCTATCAATGGTTATTGTATCCTTAAATTGAAAATTTGTTTAAGAAGACAGCATAGTTTCTATGTTCTGATAAGTGGTTCCCTCTGGGTGGGTGAGCAGCTTGTGTTGCCCTTTGCAGCAGGAGGGAGGTGCATATGTCCAAAATTATAAAGGTGCAATATGAACTTACAAATTATCTCAATATTTCCTGGTATTTATGGCGATAACTATAAAAATATTACTCATCTCTGTAGCCTATTTTGGCTATAAATCTATCACTATAGACAGTTTAGAGCAGAAGTGTCACACTCCAGGCCTCAAGGGCCATGGTCACAGACAGTAGCAGCATAGTTTACAGTAAATGTAAAAATATTAATTTAAAGGTTTTTATCTGCAGGACTTGGGATGAGTAAAGTAACTTAATTCAATTGTGTGGACACAGTCAGTTTTCAGTGAAAACATTAAACTTGCAGGTCTTAAATCATAAAGCAGCAGCTGAGATGAGCACTCGTAAAGATGCTTTCCTTTTTTAAACGGTTTGTTGTGCTGACACTTAGTTGCATTAACTAGTCCTGCATGATTAAAGGATGAAATACGAATGTGCTCTGAGAAACAGGAATCACTGCAAGTTGGTCTTACATTTGTAAAGGTGGCTGGTAGGTGGGGGGGATTAGATAGGACCGGCAAAACTGGTGGATGAATATTTAAAGAAAAATCAAATACTTACTGGACAAATTTGAAAAGTGTTTTTGCCTAAAATGCACATCCCTGTTACCAAGTACTAAAAAAAAATTCTGCAGCAGCTGCTACACCCAGGTCACTGTAGTATTTTTAAGTGCCATTGATCTTTTATGTATCTCCTTTAAGTGAACAAGATCTAAAGATTGTTAAATATAAATTTATTTAAACAAATAATTGTCCAGTTTTGTTAAATAAAAATACACTTTGACCCAAAATATTAAAATCAGTGTTGTATATTGGCCATTGGCTGCTTCGATTTTTGAAGATTTGCATTGATCATAAAAAAAACCTCGTCAGTCGACCTCTAGTTTTAGATCCTTGTGGTAGTCCATTAAGCTGGTTGTAATCTTATTTTTTATTTAAGCAGCCAGTCCAGCAAAGGATGAACAGCATTCTGGATAACTAAAATATTTTTCACTAAGATGAACTGAGTTATGAAGTCATGATTTAAAGCTCCTCTCTGTATGATAAATTGGCTTGCTTAGGTGTCGGTACTCTGCACTTTGTAAACTGCAAAAAGTCTAATCAAGGCTGTGTTGGAATATTTTTGGATGTAAACATACCTTCTGGTGCAGCTTGAAGAGATGACCTCTGTGGAGATAAAGTGCAATCATGAATAGTGACGTTAAAGAACGTTTTTTGGGGGGTTTTTTTTACGCAGTTTATTTTGTTTGTATATTTATTTTACTTCTGGTGTTGTCAAATAATGTGTCTGTTTCAGACAAATCCTAAAGTCATTTGAATTTTTTTCTAAAACATAGTTGGATTTGTTTCAAATGCTCCCGTAAACTGTCAATTTACTACCCTTAGCATTCCTCTGGGGAAAATCGACCCTTTGAAACCCATTTATAAATGCATGTTTGAGCCAATATTTATCATATCACATAAAATAATGCATTCTTTTGAGTTTTTTATTTTTACCTTGGTTCCTCCACAAACAAACAAAGAAAAGAGCTGCGGCTGGACTTGTGCATGCAAGACCAAAAATGGGGCCTCATCTTATATAGGATGGGGGGTGGACAGTCTTCGTAAAATTTTTCCAGGCTGGTCAAAAAGGCAGCTGTCTCAAAGACTGCCATAAAATAAATTGTCGGGGGGAGATTAATTGTGGAGTCTTTGTAAAACTAAAAACCCTTAAGAAGCTAAAAATTTTGAAAAAGTCATTTAAATTTCATATTTATATTTAGGGCTGAGATGGCTTGAAAAGATTGACTAGTTTGTGATGGACAGAAATATGGTTGATTCTCCCTCCCCCAGGAACAGTTCTTATCATGAAGTTAAATGACCTTCTGAGGGTTAAATGAAACTCACACATTGGTGGATTTGGGCCGCTTTTGCCTGCAGTGTAAAACATAGGCTAATTGTTGTTGAGCTAATGGGTATCCCCTCCTCACTCCCAGTGTGGAGCAGGTAAGGAGGAATTCCTTGATTTTGAACATTAAGTTTTAGGCTCTGTAAAGCCACATCACAAAATAGTACAACGTCAAAAAAGCAAAAGAACTCTGAACTTCACTCTCAGAAAAATGATTTTGAATGCTAAGAGTGTTGCAGTGAGCGTGCAGATCAGACTGAAAATGTTCCCCGACTAATTCGAGTCCATGTTTGTGTCTGTTTGACTTTCAGGTTGTGGTTGTTGGTGCCTGGAGGAAATGCAGCTGAGATTTCGGTCTGTTGTTCCCTATACGTTGCCTGGAGTACTTGCACTGATCGGCTGGTGGTGGTACACCTCCCGGAAGAAAGAACGGCTCATCAGCCAGGAGAGCTCAGAGGGGCCTCCAACTGCTGAGGGCCTTAAAACCTTTCAAACAGAGGACAGAAATGGGTTGGTTGAGAAAGACACTGGCTCGTCCCCTCATGAAGAGGACATCCCAACCCACAGACCCCTGAATCTCAACAGCCAGGGAACTCAACAGGAACTTATTTTCCAGATCCACGTCGAGGGCACTGAAGCAAAACCTTCATCAGCAACAGACTGTGAAGATGCTGCCCTTGTTTGTGGCAGAAACTGTGGAGAGGAAGTCAATAAACCCTCAGACTTGGCTTTACTATCATTTAATAAGGAGGATATGTCAGAAGGTTCATTGAAAGACCTTAAAGACCCTGATAAAGACTCATCCCATGTTCCAATCAGACAACTGGAGGAACACCATGACAAAGATTCAGCAGGTGCTCCAGAAGCTTCAGTAGAGAAGGTCACCCTGTCCTGCCATTCTACCAAAGTAATCAGCTCCTCATCTACAGCAGTTCGCCTTTCTGATGCAGAGAGACCAGAACCAGAGGGGGAAGTAGCTACCCATCAAAGCACTGCTCAGACACAAGAAGAGATGGCCCTCACCCCAGCCAAAGTGTGTAGGGTCATTCAATCAGAGGCAGACTCTCTGGAGTCCCCCCTGTCAGTGGATTTACACAAACACATACTCACCAGTACCCCCACGGCTCTCACCTTCACAGTCCAGGATCCCAGCACCACATGGAGAACCTCTGAGGATATTCATATGGAGAGGAGCACCCAGGAAGAGCATAATCTGGAGCTTCTGGCAGCTGGACTTATAACTGAGGTCATCTCGGCAGCCACCCAGGAAGTCCTTGGTGTCACCAGTTGCAAGGTCACACAGAACAAGCAACTCAGCTCTAGTAGCAGTGTACTACTGACCAGTGAAAAGCCATGCTCACAAGAGGAGACAACTCCAGTAATACAGCAGCACAGCTGGCTACTAAGAGGCTCTGGAGAGGAAGCAGAGAGGCAAGGCGTGTCTAACGGTAGATCCATGGCTGCAGCACAGACAGCTGCTGAGGCCACTGACCGGGTTCATGAAACCAATGGTGCAGAGAGCAACCCTTGGCCAACACAACTACACCAAGCAACAACGGTGCTGACCACAAAACGAAGAAGAGACGAAGACTCAACTTGCAGCACCTGCCACTCTGAGGATGGCATCAGCAGTGAGGACCTGCAGAGCAGCGTGTCTGAAAGCCAAACTGATCTGATCCAGGTTACAGACTTGTCTCCAAGAGAAGCAGAGCAGGTGGAGTCACTTGTGGAGACCATGACTGAAGCAGCTGAGGACTCCTCTGTGGATGCTGTGTGTGTTATAAGGAGACCTAATGGGATCAGCTCGAGGGATGGAGCTCATCGAACATGTGAAGTGGACACAGACCAGTCCGGAGGTGAGACATATGTCTGTCTTTAGACAGTGGTTATTAGTTTATAATTTCCTGCTGCTGAAAAGCCAAAGACTGGAGATGATGTTTTTACCTGTATCGGTCTGTGCTGTCTTGTTTTTTTATTTTAGCAAAATATCTCATGGAGCACTGGATGGATTTTAATGAAACTCAAGTTATCATTGAATGTACATCTACAACTAGTTAACTTTGAAGTCAACCCAATTCAAAATGTCCAACACAGTCAACTGACTTTAGAAAACACAAAAATTGCTGTAATGCAGCTCAGCTGTTGTCAGGTGTATGTCTGTCCAACATCGGACCGGACTAACACCTGACAGTCAGAGGCATTGAGGTGGACTGCACACAGTCAGGGTGCATCACAGCATGTTTGGGTTTGGATTTAAATTGTCATCTACAGGTCAAAATTCTCAAGAAGGAAAGTTAAAGTACCTAAAATAAAACGCAAAATGTTAGTCATCCATTTGTTTTCTTTACACGCTGATCAGGGACACGGGGGAGCTGGTGCTTATCTCCAGCGGTCACTGTGCAAAAGGTGGGGTACACTCTGGACAGATCGCAAGTCCATGACAGGGACACTTAAAGACAAACAACCATCCATTCTCTCATTGACATCTTGGGACAATTTAGCTTTACCAGTTAACCTAACATGCATGTTTTTGGTCAGTGTGAGGAAACCTGGAGGGGAGAGAGAGAGAGATAGTGAAAAATGCCTTTCAGTTGTATCAATGAGTTTAATCCTGCTGCAGTTTAGTTTCTGGGTTCAGTTTGTTTACAGTGTTTGTTGTGGAATTTCTGAAATAATGAGGTGGACTCATGAATTTAAACAAGTCAAAATTTTCTTTGTGCTAATTTATTAAAAAATTGCTATAAATGGACACAGGTTTAATACAGAGTTCAAAAGTCTGATGAAGTTGAAACAACATTATCAACAAAACAGGAGACATTTATTCATTCTACAGCCCACGATCAGCACACAGTAACCCTCATAATCCAATCAGCTTCAGCCTCACTGTCCTGGATAG
>JAOXNZ010000091.1:28283344-28300534 GCA_028566095.1 Kryptolebias brasiliensis
CTTAAAAAAATTTAAAACTGTATTTAAAAAAAAAAAAAAAAAAAAAAAAATGTGAACAGGGCCTCTGTGTTTGGTCTGAGTGCAGCATCTTGTCCTTTGGCCATCTTCACACCTGGCACTAACATGCGTTAAGTATGACTGTTCACACAAAATGAGCCTATAGGGATCAGCTCTCAGTTAAGGTGGTATCTCACTGAGCTGCGACTGTTGGGAGACTAGTTGATGAAGGAAAATTGCAAGGAAAATACATGAATTTTCAGTTGCAGTCTCACCGAACTCTGAGTGTTTACGACCAAGTGACCATTGAGCTGTACGGCCAGTTTTTGAAAAATCATGGCCTAGTTTTGTGTGCACAGCTTGCAGATTGTGTTCTTGGGCGTTCACATGATTTTGTTACCTACCTAGGCTCAGTTTGTACCCACATTGGCAGGTGCACAAACTTTTTTGAACATGTTCTACACACCTCTGCGATTCACGCCAGGAAGTTGGGAACCCTGCGAAGGTCTCAAGACTTTCTGGAGACTCCCGCATGAATGCCGTTCACCAGCTATTCACAGCCGAGTGAGATACCACCTTTATCTGGTTACATGAATAAACATGTAACCAGGTCACACAGTCAGCTGTCACTGAGCAACAAACAAAACATCAACTGATTTGTCTGTAAAATCAGAAAGCCAGTCACCTAAACTATATATTTTTGACATTTACATGTTTGATTAACTCAAGTCACATTTATTTACTTAACTCTGGATAAAATTTATTATCTAATGGATACAAAATGACAGAAGTAAATTAACATAACGGGTTCAGTGATGTCACAGAGCTCAGTGTCAGCAAAGACTGAAGATTTGAACCTGTAAAAATCCTCCACAGTTAAACGGTGAACTACAGCTTCACTGTGAACATAACATCAGCTCTGTGTTTACTTCACTGCCTATATTGCAACATATATTCAGACTGTTATCCCGTGACTGACACAGCACATTGTAGCTTGCAGTGACTACAGCAGGTCCAAATGTCTCTAAAATAATCAGAACAAACAAACTAAAAAGAAACTCGCCACACTGTGTCCTGATAATCTACTGTTTGGTAAAATCCTGACAAAACTGACATTGTCATTAGGAAGAAATCTGACAAATTCCCAAGGATTTCTGTTTCATCATCTTTACTCAGTTGGCAGATGGAGCAGCCTTTTTTTTTTTTTTTTTTTTTTTTTTTAAACAGAGAAACATACAAGTAAACACTGTGTGGGGTCACATCAGTTCAGTTAGAGGTTCTAAAGTGAGACTTATGACAGTTTGTGTTCAGACCAACAAAGTAATGCAAAGAAAACCAGTCCAGACCACTATCGAAGGTGGTTTGAGTGTGTGTAATGAGGCTGTTCAGACCTGTATTTGGTGCCATCCAGATGTGATCAGATCACCCAGGACTGCAGTTAAGCATGACTGTGGCTTGGCGGCTTATGCATACTTTGTTCCTTTCCTAGACTTGAGACCCATTCAGCAGGTGAACAGCAAGTCAGAAGCTACAGGAACTGGAATCCCCCTCTGCTCGGAAATCTTCCGGATGATTTTCTGAGGATACTGCCACAGCAGTTGGACAGCTTGAAGGTAAAAATGGGATTTTAAGGTGGTGTTTTTATTTATTTATTATTCTATGCAATGGTTGGAGCCTTACTGTTTTTTTTTGTTTTTTTTTTCACTCCATTTCTGTTGAGGAGCTCTTCACACTTTATCTGAGTATCTTTTCAGTTCTACACCAGAGCTGGTGCTAAAGCTCGTTCTTAAAGAGATAGTCCAGTAATCTTTGAAGTGATGTTCTAATAGCTATCAATGATTAGTACCTTATCAGCTGTGACATCAGTCATGGAATATGGAGAAAGAGGAAAAAAAAATCTTAGTGCAGGCTAAGCTAATGGTTAGCCAAATGAGGGCCTAATTCTTAAACTTTTTTTTTTTTTTCAGGGTTATAAAATAACTTTCTCAAAAACAACATACCAGTGTGAAAGAACACTAATGTTAAAACTCTACACGTTTGCACAACACTATTTGTTTAATTTGTCACTGTTTTAGTAACCGAACAACATCTGTGTTACTGCGTGAATGTCTGTGTGGAGCATAGATAGATCCTGTATATGCTGAAGGTGCTGAAGCTGCTGAATGTACCAGTCCACCTGGAGTTGAGTAAACTTGACTGACTTGATGCATGGATCAAGTGAATCGCTTTAAGATTGACTAGACTATTTCTTTAATTAAAAAAATAAAATAAAAAATTACACTTAGTAACTGGTTTGAATTTCCACAGTTGGAGAGCCAACTCGGAGCCATATCATTACGTCACATTATTGTCTTATCTGAGAAATGTTTAATCCAACCTCTTGTGTATTCTGCTTTCTGTAGACCAGGGGTGGGCAATCCTGGTCCTCGAGTGCCACTATACTGCATGTTTTGCTTCTTTCCTTGCTCCAACACACCTGAATCAGTGGTTAAATTATCTCTTCATGTTCTGCAGAAGCCTGTTAATCACCCATTGATTCAGATCAGGTGTGTTGGAGCAGAGAAGCAAGTAAAACCTGCAGGATAGTGGCACTCCAGGACCAGGGTTGCCTACCCCTGCTTTAGATGATCACAAAACAGAGAGACACTAACACCACAGATCACAGGGTTTGTCCCCTTTGTTTCTGCAAATAAATGTCTTAAAATCACCTGGCAATTTTATAAATAGTTTTAAAGCAAAAAAGCAGTGTTTGTGAATGCTCTGCCAGCTTTTCTGATCATATTTGTAAACGCTGCTGTGAATGGGTGTCATGTTTCAGACAGCATCTATAAACACTGAGTGGTGAGATTAAAAGAGCTGAAATGTTTATTAATAGAGCTTCAAACATTGATTTATTAATTCAAATGAAAACTGATTGTGAAGGCTGCTCTGTGTTCTGACCAACTTTAAGTATGTGACTGTATGTTTTTTTTTGTTTGTTTGTTTGTTGTTTTTTTTTTAAACACCAAACTGCAGGAAAATAAGAAACAACAAGCTCCTGATTTTCTGGTAGTTTAACCTCCTTGTTCAAGTTGAACTGAAAGATTTTGTTTTAAATTGAATAAAATAAAAGTGATAGTAACTTGAAGCTCAAAACATTTTCACTGGTTGTTTCCATGAACCTGCCCCCAGCTCCGAACAAAGCGGTTCTTTGCTTTGGCCCAGCATAGAGTTGGTGCTCAGCAGGCTCTGGCGCTGGTTTAGCACTGGAACCCGTCTGGTGGGGATGAAACAAACTAAAACTTAAACCAGTGGAGTTCTTATAATGTCTATTGAACTGGTTTTGGACATCTATGATCCATGGTGACAAAGTTGTTTTTGTCTCTGCAGAGTTTACAGAGCAGCATATCTCAGCCTTCATCCTCCTCCTCCTCCTCCTCAATAAGTCAGTGGACAGCTCAGTCTGTGTGTGGAGCAGTAGGGACCGCTGAAGGTCCGAGTTTGGTGCCTGAAGCTGCAGAGCAGGACGATAAACTGAAGCAATATCTGGAAGATGAGCGCATCGCTCTGTTTCTGCAGAATGAGGAGTTCATGAGAGAGCTGCAGCGTAACCATGACTTCCTGATGGCTTTAGAGAGAGGTATGGCTTCATTTTCTCTGCATAGAAAAAAAACTGCTTCAAATGTTAATGAACATTTTCAATTTTAAGGTGATTATCTCTGTCTTTATGCTCAGAACTGGTCTTTATATAGTAACTTCTGTCTGAGTAACTGATCACCCAATAGGTGGAGGTGGACATCTTAACTTTTTGTTTGTTTGTTTTTAAGAAAAGAAGTCCAGATGCTTTGATAGTTGAAGACATTTCTCTTATCTGAGTAATTGTCTTAATTCAAATGAAAAGTGTGGTGCTCCTGTGTCGTCCCTGAAGAGCTGGTTTACTGGACTGGACTCTGGACACCTCCTTGATGTGTTTCATCCTTGGGATGAACCAGCCTTTGTCTGAGGATCCTGTTTGGTTTGAAATGCACCAGGATGTTGTGTTTGGACTAAAGATGCACCAGTGCATCAGCTTTTTAACTGACACTTTTAGGAGCTAATGAATGAAGAGAATGAAAGGGGGTAAAAAAAAAGAGGAGAGGTCATAGAAACTGTGGAAAAGGTTAGTAAGGATGAAGTCTGGAAAACATTAAAGAGGATGAAGAAGGGGAAGGCAGTTGGACCTGATGACATACCAGTGGAGGTATGGAAATGTATAGGACAGATGGCAGTGAGGTTTTTGACTTGATTATTCAATGGCATTTTTGAGAGTGAGAAAATACTTGAGGAATGGAGGAGAAGGGTGTTGGTGCCAATTTTTAAGAATAAGGGGGATGTTCAGAGTTGTAGCAACTACAGGGGAATTAAGCTGATGAGCCACACGATGAAGATCTGGGAGAGAGTTGTGGAAGCTAGACTTAGACAAGAGGTGACTATTTGTGAACAGCAGTATGATTTTATGCCAAGGAAGAGCACCACAGATGCCGTCTTTGCTTTGAGGATGTTGATGGAGAAGTAAAGAAAGGGTCAGAAAGAACTTCATTGTGTCTTTGTGACAATGAAGTTCTTTCTCTTTGTAACAAGTCTGCCACTCCAGAATCCACAGCCTGGTACAGGATATGTATGAGGACAGCAGGACAGTGGTGAGGTGCGCTGTAGGAGTGAAAGAAAGCTTCAATGTGGAGGTGGGAGTGCATCAAGGATCAACTCTGAGCCCCTTCTTGTTGCTCTGGTGATGGACAGACTAACACATGAGGTCAGGCAGAAATCCCTGTGGACTATGATGTTTGAAGATGACATTGTGATCTGTGGTGAGAACAGGGAACAGGTGGAGAACTCAGAGAGGTGGAGGTATGCACTTGAAAGACAAGGGATGAAAGTCAGCCGTATGAAGACAGAGTACCTGTGTGTGAATGAGAGGGAGGCAGGTGGAAGAGAACTGAGATGATTGTTCCAACTTTGTTACGACAGTAATGTCAAATGATAGTCATGTAAAAGCTGTCACAAACCTAGTTGTGTTGTGAAAATATTTTAGGTGTTGGGTTTTTGCTGAAAGAAAAAAAGAACACAGTCAAGATTACTCAGTGTGGTGTAGAAGAGCTCATTAAATATTTGTTCAGAACAAATGTTTCATAAAATTTGCTCTTTTTTTTTTTTTTTTTTTTTTTTTTTTTTTAGATCGTTTGAAGTATGAATCAAAGAAATCAAAGTCCAGTCATTTATCTGGCATGGATCCATCCACAGGTAGGTGTCCCTCATCACACTTCCTCTGCCACACTGAAAGGACAGTGTATTATTGATTGTTTAGTGTAAATACTGAGTCTGGTACAAACTACCTTTAGTTTAGAGACATTGGTTTCTCCAGAGGACTGGTCAATGTGTACTTAACATTTACTGTAATATCTGTTAGCTGTGTTAGTTTTGTTACTGACTTTACACAATAAA
Source organism: Kryptolebias brasiliensis (assembly GCA_028566095.1). Classification (NCBI taxonomy): domain Eukaryota; kingdom Metazoa; phylum Chordata; class Actinopteri; order Cyprinodontiformes; family Rivulidae; genus Kryptolebias; species Kryptolebias brasiliensis. The sequence continues at coordinate 28,288,802 of JAOXNZ010000091.1, forward strand.
TATACATTTTTTATATGTGTAAGTACTGTATCGTGACAGTTCTGCTGTTTGTGTGCAGGAGATCAGTACTCTGCAGCTTCAGTGGAGGCTGGCTCGGATGATGCTATGTTCAGAGACAAACTCAGACACATGGGCAAATGTAAGTCTGGTTTGAATTAGTATTGATTTGAATAAATTAGCCTTGGCCTTTAAACTCATTGTCTTTTGTAGATCCAATCTAATCTGTTTCATCTCCCTCAGCAACAAGGAAGAAACTGTTTGAAATCGCCAGATCATTTTCTGAAAAGACAAAAAGAAGAAAGTCAAAAAGGACACTGATGAAGTTGCATTCATATCCTTTATATACCCTTGTTTGTTTGGCTGTGAGTGAGAGACAATATTTCCAAAAATGTGGTTTGATTTCCAATTTTTTCACACGTTGAAGCAACTTTGCGTAAGATACTGAAGTCCTTTTTTTTAAATTTTTTTTATTCTGTGTGTGAGTGTGACCGGTCCAGTAGAAAGGGCTGAATCTATAGAACAAAAAAGCCTGATCTACATGAATATTATGGGTATAATGAATATTGAAATCCTCCACTATTACACCTTTATCAGTATTCTGTAAGTCAGATACAAGCTGAAATGAAAGGTGCAGTGTGTATGTTCAGGTTACATTCAATTACAAAGCTACAGATACTCCCATCATGTGTTGTTCAGTCCTCCTGAGTGTACAGGAGAAATAGTGTAGCTGCATACACTGTTAACACTCCTCTGTAGTTTTTTCACTCTTCACTTAACATAGCAGGCTGTCTGAGGCCATACTGTATGTTTTCATGTACATAGATTTAGATAGAATTATGAATACAGTTGAATACATGAACCTTTACACACTGGAATTTAGGTGAAGAGGAGTGAGAAGAATTACTTGTACCATTGATGAAGATGAGATCTCTAAAAGGACATAAGCAGCAAAATTGTCAATAAATGTCACTTATTTAGCTCGACATTTTCATTCATAAATGCACATACTGTACATAACTGTGATTTATGTCTATATTAGTAAGTTTATATTGTAGAGTTTAGTTACTGTATGTTTTCTAGTTTTGAGTTTTGTTTTTCTTTAACTAAGTTTGTTCTCAGATTGGGCACAGCCAACTCTACAGCTAACCTCCTTGAAGATGGCGAGGAGAACCCCAGTGGTAAGATATAATTAGTTTTTATTACTGAAGCTGATCTGCCTGTAGTTTCCATGGTGGCATGTTATACAGTGGGCTGCAAAATTATTCACCGCTTTTGGTATTCTGTTTTGGTGCCTCACGACCTGGGATTTAAATGGATTTTTATTCGACTATTAAGTAATAAACCTACACAAAATACTTCAGATTATATTGTTCATTTTTTTGTAAGTGAGCAGACTTCTAAAATCAGCAGGAGTTCAAAGAATTATTTCCCTCCCTGTTCACTGCAGCAAGGAAGAAACAGGATACTGTAATAGATGTTTCAGCCTGATCTGTCACTGAAACCACATCAGTCAAGTAACTTCCAACTGATTGAAGTTGTTTGAATGATCTTGTTTGAACATTCTTTGCAAATAGTAAAAGTATTTTTTTGGTACAACACAAAGTTTACGAAATTTGTTAAATTTAATGAAGAACAAAAGCGAGATGAGAGAAACAAAAAGGCGGAAAAGAAATGTTGGGAATACTTATTTAGAAATGTTGAGCATCGCCTCTCCCAAAGCTTCAGCTCCAGATCGATCAGGAATTAATCTCAAAGTACAACCTCTCTACCATTGTCTGCCACATATGTCTGTTTTTGCTCCTGTTGATAATGACCAATAAAAGAAGGCCATGGATAGACGCTTCAAAAAGAGATCTCTGGAAAAAGTCCATGTAGTTAAAACACACCTTTAGTTGATGTCTTTGAAGTAATAAACAAAATTGGCTCATTTATTGGCTTATTTCTTGTGTGTGTGTGCAGAAGAAGATGGTCTGCCCAGAAGAGCAAACGCTGATGAAGAGTCTGAACAACGCAATCAGCAAGTATGACGGTAAGATACTTTTTTAAAATTAAATGACTCTCTTAAAATGAGTGCTGTTACAAAGAAACACTGCAATAGGTTCAGATAAATTAGCTGCAAATGAAATGTGAATGATGCTCTACACGGTACCCCGTGACTTTATCCTTATTTGCATCTAACTGTCCCAAACATATAAACACTACGATCTAATATTAGTTCAATGACATTAATTAAACTTTAGATTAAAACAACCACATTTGATTAATGAAACTAAACTATTACTATTGAAACTATTACATTGTGTCATTTAACAAGAGCTAAATGTAGAAAAGCTCTAAGCGGAAAAACTGGTTTCAGCCCCTGTAGAACCTCCTTTAGCAGCTATACCTCTCTGTAGTGTTTTATGTAAGACTTAATCAGACTCCAACGTTGCTTCAGTTCATTGAGGTTTGCAGACATTAGTTTCTGCTCAGCTCTCTGAAGGTCCCACTACACCATTTCACTCAGATTGAGGTTCTGGATATTTGAGCCGTTCTCTTATAGAATAGCTGCTGTGTTTGGGATCATTGTTCTGTTGAATTATGACCCAGTTTGGTCCAAGCTGGAACTGTTGGACAGATGGCCTCACATTTGATTCCAGAATCCATTGGTCTGCAGAGAAGTTCATGACCTTGAAGTCATTGCTCCTTGCAATGACTGCAAGGAGCCCAAACCATCAGTCCTCTACCACCGTGCTGACAGTTGGAGTGTTTGTTCTGATGTGCTGTATTTGGTTTTTATCAGCCATGCTGCTGTGCATTATTGGTAACATCTCTACTTTTGGTCTGGTTTTGTTCCTGAAATCTTGTCGTTTCTTCAGATGAAACTTTACAAACCCCAGTCCTGCTGCCATGATTGTTTTAGAGAGAAGAGGCTTTATCCTGCAACTCTTCCAAGCAAGCCATACATGAACTTTGACCTTTGATCTGCTAACTGAGGCCTGTAGAGTCTGAGATGAAGCTCATTTCTGAGCATTACATGGTCTGAATTTGCTGGGATGTCTCTTCCTGGGAACATTGGCAACTGTCTGAGATTATTTACAATAGAAAACATTTTTTTTTCTCTGTAGAATGACAGACTCCAAAATGACCTTTAACCCTTCCCAGATTGATGGACAGCAACAGTTGCTTCTCTAAGGTCATTGCTAATGTCTTTCTGTCTTGGCATTGCGTTAAAACACACCTGAATGCTTCTAACAGCTGAAATCAGTTTATTTATCGAAGAGCTCACAGTTGCTGATGATCAAATAATCATATTTGACTATGAACATCTATCTGTCCTTATCTCATTTTAAGTTAAATTATTTGATTGAACAGTCATTAAATCAAGTGAATGAATTGCTTTCTTAATCATTAAGATTAAAATGGCCCATTAATTTAAATTGAATGTGTTGAAACAGAGAAACATCTAAAACATGCAGAACTGTTTCTTTAGGGCCAAGGTTTGAGACCACTGGGTGAGACTTACAAGGTAAAAAAACACCAGAGTTGGTGTGTGGGAAACAGAAGGCTAGACTAATTAAAACAACCAGTTATTGGACTAAAAGATTATTATATGAACCAAAACCCCAAATGGGACCAAATCAATAACGAACAAATCTTGCAAAATACATAAACCACAAAATCAAAATCTGCAAATGTTTAGCCAGTACCTGTTGTGGGGATTTTAAATGAATCTTTTAGCAATGCATCAAATCACTTCCTTCAGCATTCTTTGAAAGGTGTATAACCTTTTTTTGAAGAAGGAGCCCATATAGCAATCAAAAACTAGAAATGTAAACATCCATCCACCACTGATCAGAGATTGAGGATCTCTGCTTAAACTGTGACCTCTGCAACACAGTCATCCCTCTCCACAGCTACCTCCATTGCTCATTCTGAGAGACCCCAAGGGTGTTCTCAATCCAGCTGTGAGGTAAAATTTCTCCAGTGAGTCCTGGTTCTGCCTAGATGTCTTCTCCATCTCAACTGACACCTTTTTAAAGAGGACAAACAGCAGCTGTACTCTGAGCTCTCTGTGGATGGTGGAGCTCCTCACCCTATTTCTAAAGGTGGTACCTCACTGGGCTGTGACTGTTGGTGACTATGGCGACTAAATATTGTGGGAAAATTGCAAGAAAGTATGAATTTTCCTGTAGTCTTATTGAATTCTGCATATTTGCGACCAAGTGACCAGCGAGCCCTGTGTCCGCATTTTGCAAAGCCAGTTGTTGAAAATCGAGGCTTATTTTTAAGTGCACAGGTGGCAACACTGTATTCTTGGCTGTGAACATAATTTTGTTGTCCCCCTCCGCTCACATCCTACCCACTTCGGCTCATTTTGTACTTACTTGGTTCTGATTAGGCTGGCTGCTGCTCCCAGTCATGGCCCTCAGCTCACACTGTCATTATCTACAGATGTGGAACTATAAAGCAGATCTATCTGACAGTCATTCTGACTGAAACCACCAGGTGCCTCCCTACAATACTCCTCTCAACTGTACTAGTAAACATGTCCTGTTTCAGTCTCAAAAACAGAATTTGTGTTTTAAATTTGTGATGGAAACTGTATTTATTCAGCCTTTGCTTGGTTTCAGATGCTGCACTGTGTCCCAGCTCCCTGCAGGTGCAGCTGCCTCACACAGGTTGTGGCTCTGCAACATCACCTGAACTGAGTTTCTCACCACACTCGGCTTATGTAAGGCTCAACAATGACTTCACATTTAGAGAGACTAGTCTGTAAATTCTCTGTATGATAAAACATGTGAAATGTAAATGCATCAGTTCCTACAGCAGGGAGTAGACTCTGATGTTGCAACACATTTCTGTTCTGTTTAGTAGCTCAATCATGTAGATTAATTAAGATGTGTTGTGGTGAGAGATCACCACAACTTCCTGAGAGGATCACCAGTGATGTGAAAGTCTGAGATCCTTTCTCGATCAGAAATATGAAACCAGGGTGACAGCCGTAAACAAACATGGACAGAATGCAAAGGAGAACAAACTGGAGTTTTAAAGGGCTAACATGTAATTTAAATAAAAATGGTAAATGGCCTGCACTTGTATAGCGCTTTATCTAGTCTAAGGACCCCAAAGCGCTTTACACTACAACCAGTCATTCACCCATTCATACACTGATGGTGGTAAGCTACATTGTAGCCACAGCTGCCCTGGGACAGGCTGATAGAAGTGAGGCTGCCATTACACTGGCGCCACCGAACCGTCTGACCACCACCACCAAATAACTCAAAGGTCTGAGTCCACAGAAGAAGCAATAGTTTAGTTTCATCTGTTCATCACTGCCTTCGATATGTATCACTGTCATCTCACGAGCAGATGTGTAAAGAGTACGTAACAAACCCAGTCTCAACCTCATAGTGGAGGTCAGTTCTGCACTAAGCCTGCTTCTGGACCCAAACCATGCTCAATATCATAACTCATTTACATCAGCTCATTTATGATCATCTCCTAGCTTGGGCTCCTTATGAACAGACTTCATACAGAGAAGCTTTGGATCACTATCCCACCTCTTGGTTTCTGTTTCTCTCTTTAAACAACTTGTTTAAAAACGCCATTGGTGTAGGTTGCTCAGTTTTCTTTGTTGTGCAGGATATGATTTCAGCAGTCCCTCACTGGTGTCTCACTGGGCTGTGACCAGGGCTCCAAGTGTGCCAGCACTTCTAAATTTTTGTCCTGAGCGTACATCACTTTTTATAGCTTACCACCATTTCTCATAAACCATTAATATCAAGCAGTGTGACGCTGCTGTAAACATGTTTTTTCCAGCCTTAAGCTGTCCACAGTGGTCACTTTTTTTCTTCCTCCTCACCTTCTTTAGAGTCTGAATTTAGTAATAAGAGCATCAATGTCACTGCTTAATTTCCATTTATTGACATTGCTGTCAGATATTTGTGACGTATAAGATTCCCATGTAGCAAAAGGTTTTGCAGTCCACCATCTAATAAACCTGATATTTGTGACACAGATTACTGTCAAGATGTTTATGGTTTTGAGCTGTCCAGTGTGACATGTATACAAGTCCTTTATGACTTTTAAAACCTCAGTGTGAGCCTCAAAACATTACACATTTGACAGCTTCTGGGCCAGTAAAGTGGTTTGAAATGCAATACTTGTAGCATCATTTTGGTATGGGCAGCTTTAGGGGTGATTTTCTCAAATTCTTCCCTTTTACATGAAGCTGTGACTGACTTCCACAGCAAGTTACAAGCAGTGAAATACCCATGCCTTCTGCGTGTTTTCTAGATAAATAGCAGGATAACTATTAATCCCACAGGGGAATTTGGTAACATTTAACCTGGTATAAACCTCCTATCCAGCCTTTATAAATAAATCACACACATTCAGGTCCTTTTAACATTTTATCATTTTTTGGCTTTTTGATGTATTTGTTACAATTGGAATATTCTTCATAAACTGATAATAATGACATGCCTGAATGATTCATTAGACATAAAACAGCAGTAATGACAGAGCTATAATAGGATTCAATTGGCTAATTGCTGGTCTTGCAGTATGTCATAAATGGTGGCAGGCAGGGGCGAGACGTGTGAGAGTGGGGGTGCAGTTGATGGCGGTTGGGATAAAAACTGGCACTTTTCTTTTTCTGTTCTTCAAGTGCTGACGGTTACTCTTGGAGACTAATTGTAAGAAAAATGACATTTTCAGCTGCAGTCTCACTGAACTCTGTGTTTATGACCAAGTGATCACTGAGTGTATTTTTGAAAATCATGGCCCATTATTTCATTGCCCACCTCCACCCATATCATATCCACCACAGCCCACTTTGTGCCCAGCTGCCCCCATGTTTATGAATCAGTCTACAGAGTGCAGTTTTAGAAACACACGTAGGCAGAGTATGACCAGTTTTTGAATGATCATTTCTTGTTATTGTAGTTTTTGGACCTGGACCTTCAGGGTTGTAGCGTCAGGTCTTTTGTATCAGAGGAGAGCTCCCTGAGGGTGTCAAAATCCAGCTCTTGAGACGGGTTTGAGAATTTCTTTTTAACACGTTCAAAACTCAAGACTGCGTGCCTCTGCGACTCTGCGAAAAATTGAGAACTACTGTGAGTGTTTGGAGACGTTTTTCTGTTTACAAATTAGTCTCTAGCAGTTACAGCCCAGTGAGATACTACCTTCATCAGATCCACATCTCGACACCAAGAACCTAGTGTTGAAGATGAAGTGAAGTCCAATTTGATTGGATGAAGCATCCAGATGATAAAACTAAACTTCATTCTGTAATAGCAGGATGAATATAGATTGTTTTGTTTTTTGAAAGGAAGTTTCCTTACTGAGGAATGAAACCAACAGAATAACCACAACATTGTTTTCTTCCCTTTTTTTTAAATGACAAACTTTGAAAATGAAGTGTTTTATTTTATAACTGACACACAAAGGTGTTGTGTTTTGTTTGTTTCTGTAGCTACAGAGACTATCAAGTACCTCTCTGTTTAGGATCAGGAGTGAAATACAGGAAAACACTTTGAACTGTTTCTGTTCCACCTCAAGAGTAAAACCTGTTGATGGATACGGTGTTACTCAGCAGCTCTCCTAGAAAACACCACTACATCCTATTAACAAAAAAGAAAAACAAATACTGTTTCAGAAAGCTGAAAACATTAATGTCTACCTCCTCCTACTGAGGAGCTGTTGATATCAGGACTCGCCCTCCTGCCTCCTTTTGAGGGTGGGGGGTTTGGGGGACATTGGAGAATTTTGCTGTAATTAAATTGTTCTACATTTCATGTTCTTGTGTATCGCCCACCACTTTTCATGCCAGAGGTTTAGACTAAAATCATCTTATGTTGACAAATAACAGCGTTTTGGTCAAACCTTGAAAATGACATTATGCGCGATATCACAAGATTCACACTCAGAGTATGTGTTGTGGATGATGCTCAGCTACTACGCGTTGGATTTCAGCTCAATATCTGTAAAACTGACTGAGTTAGTCAATTTTGTGTTTGCTAATGTTGATCATCTGCAGCAGCCATCTTGAATTGGATTGACTCTAAAAGATAATGACTTGTAGATGTATAACTGATTGCCTTCTTGCAGTTTCATCGAAATCTGTCCTGCGTTTCATGAGATATTTTGCTAACAGACAGACATGGGCATAAACACTATCTTCTGCTTTTGCCTTTCATCAGCAGTCAAAACTATCTGTAGTAGTGTGAACAGGGCCTCGTTCAGGCTCCTTCAGAGGACCTAGACCAAACCGATGGCGTAAAATAACAAGCAGGAGTGGGTTTTTAAACCAGTATACGGTTCCTCTTTAAGGTGGAAAATATTTCAACATGTTAACCAGAATATCTAAGTTCAGTAAGGTCATTTATGTTTATAGTAAAAATTAAAACAATATATATGCATAAACTATTTCCTACAATAATCTTTTTGTTTAATTTGTTGGCATATGGATTTATTTATTGTGCCACTGATGTATTTTTGTCTGCCTTTTTGTTTCAGTCCTCCATACATTAAACTGTATATAGACTCACATGTCATGGTCTCAGTTCAGACCACCGTCATGAGTTGAAGCTAGGCTACATGATGGTGTGGGCTTCAGGTCTGGTTCTTCTTCCTGATACATTTTCTCAGATAAACCTGCTGCAGTTCTGTTCTTCCATTTCAGTGTTTAAACACAAAGTGTCCACATCAGATACTATACCTGCAACAATAGGATTATGAACGTACCGTTCAGAGCCAGAGATGATGAAGGCCACATGTCTATTATTTTATACATGTAAATAATTTAAGGCCTGTCCAGATGGGAGAGTTTTTTTGTGAACACTTAAATGTTTTTTTAAGCCTTGCATCTGCACAGATATGGCATTTTAGGAGCTCTTAAACAATTTTTTTTTTTTTTTTTTCAAAACTGGGTTCAAGAGTGGAAAAAAAATCTTGACATGCCACTGTTCTGTCGTCATGTGGACAAGCCTTTACACAACCTTTTAAAAACTATAATATCATAGACCAGTGGTATCCAATCCTAGTCCTGGAGGACCATTATCCTGCATATTTTAGATGTTTCTCTGCTTTGACACACCTGAATTAAATGACTGAGTGAGTAACAGGCTTCTGAAAAACTTTAGACCTGCTGAAGAGCAGAGAAACAACTAAAACATGCAGTATTGGACAGGCCCAGGATTGGGCACAACTGTCATAAACCCACCTATAACCTAAGCTATGACCCCAAGCATGGCAAACGCAGTAACGACCACAGATTTCATGCTTGTGTTTGTGCAGAAGATACTAGGTTGCAGTTTGTTTTCAGAAATGCAGACGTGCACAATGAACACGATGAACCGAGCTGCAGGTGTCAGAGAGAATCCAGTAAGAAGCAGCAGCTGACTGCCAAACGGGGGAGGATGGTGAGATTTAGCTTCTTAAATGGGTTTCATCATTACAACTTGGAAAATGTGCTAAAAATTATTGATCCAATCAATTTCAAGTCTTTATGTGCATTTGAAATACTGTATTAAAACAGTTACATTATTAATTAAAAAAACATTTCAGCCAAAATCAGTAGCAAATCAGGCAGCACCAAAAGTTTTCATTTTTCCATTCTATTTAAAACTTTATAAATAAATATAGTTAAAACACAATTTTATTTATCAGTTTGTTGATTTAATAGACTTTTCCTGCTTTGGTTTCAAATGTTTCATATCTAACATTTAAAACAAAATCTCTGATCTGTGGAGTTGATGACTAAATGAAGATGAAATGTGACATTAAGCCATTCTTATTATAAATTTATTCCCACAGAAGGATGAGTGTATAAGTTCCCATTAAAAAACATAAAGGAAACTTTTGCTGTAGCTGAATTTTCTTTTACACCAACAGAAATGTCAGATTTGATGCTCTCCTGTTGAGTTTAACTTTATTTTACATTTCTAAATAAGTGTGTTGTTTCTTGTCAAAACTGTTTGTAAATTAATAAAACATGGTCTGACAACACTAAAGGTTTTTCTGTGAAGTCATTTTTCTCCTTGGCTCAGTGCTAACAGATGAACCAACGGTTTCTCTAAGAGTTTTTAAGTGACTGATGATTAAATTTTTCTGAACAACAAAATCTTCAATAGCATATTGCCTGATGGGTTTCTGCTCAGATTAGTAAGTAGTAAGTAAAGTCTTTCCAGATGTTTCAAAAAATGTGCATATGCATGAATCCAAGCAAATTTTCTTTGCACATCTAGATCAACGTAGACCTGAGCGCACATGAGACGTGTCTTTTTTTTTTTTTTTTTTTTTAAACACCTCTGAGATGGAAGTATGCCCTACATGTGTGATTTTTCCTCTCTGAACATTCAAAAATCCTGTCTACATGTGGGATAAAGAGGAGCTTTAGGGAATGTGAGTTGGAAATACTCATAAATGTGTTGGAGGTATGTAAAAACATGGTCTTTGGCACACTGTCCTGGCATTAGTGCCGAGTGCAGGAGAAATGACAGTTTGTGAAGCTATCAAGTTCACCAGGGGTGATGCGAAGACATTTCAAACTTTATACATGTGATAACTGACATTACTACTGTAACAACAGAGGCACTTAGGGACTTGGTAGAACACTCTGAAACTGTAGTTTAACCAATAAAAAACAGGAAATCATTCACTTGAACTAATGGCTAGTAATGATGCCGTTAAGACAGGATGATGTTTGAGGACAGCACAGCTTCATGCACATCAGTGGAGTTAGGACAACTAAATAAATTCACTCACAAAGAAGCCAACCATACCGCACCATGCCAGCTTGTAGTTTGTTACCAACCAGCTGCTCATTAGACTGAATCATTCATTTGTTGAACCAGGCCACCTTACCACTGGTAGGATTTGTTGATATCAGCCACTTCCTCAATCTGCCAGTGGTACATGCTGTACAGGGGCTTATCTTTCTATGATGGTTCCTCTTTCTCCTCTGCCACATTGGGTTTTTGCAGTCTGAGACACTCACTTAGCAGATCATCATTGGTGTATCCATCTTGATGTACTCCAGGATCTTTTTTGTTTCATCCTGTATTGTGGCTCTGATGCTCACTAGTCCTCTGCCTCTCTCCTTTCTCTTAGAGTACAGTCTCAGGATGCTGGACTTAGGGTGAAACCCTCTGTGCATTGTCAGGAGCTTTTGTGTCTTAAAGTCAGGCTTCTATCTCCTCCTTTAGCCAGGTTATTATACCAGCGGGGTATCTGATGACTGGCACTGCATATGTGTTGATGGCTTGGACTTGGTTCTTACCATTCAGCTGACTCTTCAGGACCTGCCTTACTCTCTGTAGATATTTGGTTGTGCCTGAATTCCTTGCGGCCTCATCTTGGTTGTCATTTGCCTGTAGGATTCCAATGTATTTGTAGCTGTCCTGGACATCTGCAATGTTGCCTTCAGGTATTTCAAGCCCTTCAGCTGTGATCACCTTGCCTTTCTTGGATATCATTCAACTGCATTTATCCAATCCGAATGACATACCAATGTAATTTATTTATGTACTCTAAATTCTACAAACTTGCTTTTGCCATCTTGTGATCTACAGACATACTGAATTACACAACTGTATCTGCGACATTTGAATTTTGAGGTGGAATGCATAATACAGCCCGGTTTGTACAGAATACGTACATGATACTTAATATACAGGGTACTTATGGGGTAACATATAAGGTATTTAAGAGATACTTACAAAGTAACACGTTACTTTGTAAGTATCT
>JAOXNZ010000091.1:28379041-28396675 GCA_028566095.1 Kryptolebias brasiliensis
GCCTGTTAATCACTCAGTCATTCAAACCAGGTGTGTCAAAGCAGAGAAACACCAAAAACATGCAGGATAGGGGCCCTCCAGGAACAGGATTGGACACCACTGGTTTAAACCGTTGTCCAAAGCTGAATAAGGTTTGGTACTAGGTGGTGCTCAAACTGTGATAACCATATATCTTCATAATGGGATTTTGGAGCATTTCAAAACTTGGGGAGGACAATGTGGGATAATTTTAGAGCTTTAACACACAAAGACATCCCAAAATATTAATTACTAAACATCATAAAAAAAAAACGGATGGATTTTTTTTGTACATTTATTGACATATTTTCCTGCTAAAAATAAGTAGATGTTATCTCTACCCTGATACAGATTTAATAATCATTATTCTGAAAACTAATTTCTTCTGTCCATGGACGAGGTTCGCCAAGTCTTCAGAGGCTTTTTGGAGGGAACATATGTTGGAGTTAGTTTAATTTTGTCTTTGTGTTGTCTTTAGTTGCTGCTGCCTAAATAACTTGTTTTGTGCTTTTTTTACATTGTGAACCTGTAAATAAAGAGTTAACTTTAAAGTGCTTATGTATGTTTACTTAGTTAGTGTCTTAGTGTGTAGATTAGAGAAATTCCATAATAGGTTCAAACCTGTCTAGACAGTTCTTGTTTTTAAAAAGCGTTGGAGTTGTATAATCAGTCCACCCTGGAAAAAAGAACATTTCAAATAAATCATTTAAAGCCCAAAATTAATATAATATTTCCCGCGATGAGTGTTTGTGAACTTCATCTGTAGGAAATTGCTGAGTTTTTTGTCTTTTTTTTTCATCAGCAGCTGTTTTTGCCCACATCTATTGGTTCAAACTCGACACATTTGAAAGTTTGGGGCTGCACCCACTGCACCATGAACCTGCTGGCTGTAGTGAAGTTATATAACCAAGGTGTTGAGACTCTGTGAATTCTTACCAACCTCTCAAATTTGTTGTATTTACCCAATATTTGCCCTACAGGGTTTGTTTGCTTAATTTCTTTGAAAGTAACGCTGTAGTAATTCATTACAAAATGTTGTGTGCAAAGAGGAATAGAATATATTAGATTAGAATAGACTTTATTGTCATTTACTCTAGTGTACAATGGAATTGTTGGTGCTCCGCACAAAATCAGTGCACTTAATAATACTAATACAAAAGTTTACACAGTAGTACAATTTACAAAGAGCGGAAAATATAGAGAGGAGAAGAATAAAGAGAGGAGGAGGAGAATAGAGACAGAGGACAAAAAGAGGGAACGAAACCTGGAGAAGCAGGTGTGAAAATAGTCAGATTGTTATTGAAGAGAACACATAATAATTCAGCTGAAATAAAAACAAAAAGCTTTCTGTTCACAATATATTTATACCCATTTCATGAATTACTAGTTTTATTCTCTCTTTGAATGTATTTTTTTTTTAATTATTTTGTGATACTAGGGGAGAGACGAGAACAAAAAGAGTTTTGGTGAAGACCCTCTGTCGGGGGGCTGAGGCCTCTAAAGGTTAGATCCTAGAATCGCCCCCACTGTGTCGCCTGAGGGCCTGAAGATCACGACCATCCAGTATTGACTCAGCCTTGTCCGTTGTGCACAGGGATTTCTCTAGATTCTTGAAATCTTCTGATGATATTATAAACTGTGGATGATGGGATATTCAAAGTCTTCCCAATATTTTGTTGAGGAACATTTTTCTGAAATTGTTTCACTACTTTTAAATCACTTTTAAATCATAGACTAATGAAGCTCTGCGCCTATTTACTTCTGAAAGTTTCAGTCTCTCTAAAATACTCTTTTTATACCCAGTCCTCTGGCTGACCTGTTGTTAAATAACCTAATTAGTTACAAAAATGCTCTTTCAGGTGTCTTATTTGTACCACTTACTTTTAAAAACTTGAACCTGTCCCAACTTTTTTGAGATAGGTTACTGCCATAACATTCAAAATGTTCCTTTTTTTTTTTTTTTTTGAAGGTATAATTTCTTGGTTTAGGCATTTAATTAATCATTACGATTCAATGTGAATAAAGTATGTGTTTATGAGATTTTAAAATCATTGTATTCTGGTTTTATTTACATTTTAAACATCTTAACTTTTTTAGAATTGGGGTTGTATATTAGAATAAGTACAGACCTTCCTTTTGCAAAAAAAAAGTGCCTCACATATAATCATATAATATAAACTTAAAATGCGCACTATATTTTATAATTATTGCATTAAATGTTATGTAAAATTATAGTAATCGTGTCCTATGTCTCACTGTTGATGTCAATGCTGCTGCAGCTGATGATCATCATAAGCTAGCATCTTATCTGTTTTGTTGACTTTTCACCCAAACTTCTTCAGCTTTCATTATGCTGTTTAAACATGGAGCTAATCTGTTTAGACTTGGGTTGTCATTGTAACGCTTCACCCAAAGGGGATGACGTCATTATTTTTGACAGTGGAATATCTTGTTTCACTCCTAAAACCACAAAGGCTTCAAAAAAATAACATCTCATTTGTCCAAATGTGTTTCATGCAGAAGAGTTTGCTGAAGTGATCTGACTAATTTTTCGGGTTGTCACATTTTCTTGCAGTCCTTTCTGTATGCATGGATAAGCCTTTTTGCCTCAGTTCCTCATGCGTGTGCACACACACCTGAAAGTTTTTTTTTTTTTAACCTTTATTTAAGCAGGTAGTCTCATTGAGACACGAGGACTCCTTTTCAAGAGAGACCTGTTTCTTTCATCTCATATTTCTCTTTATATTCTGACTGTTCACAGATCTTTGACTGAAGGGACCAGGACAAGAGAAGGATGAGCTTACTACACAGGTTAGTGACAAACTTTTATCTAGTATTGATAGGGTAGCTCAAACAAATCTTGACTGAACCATTCATTGAACGAGTGAATGGAAGGTTCATTCCTTTTGTTCATTGACTAACTGCATTCAGTGTGTAGGTGGTAAATAGCTGATCCACACCTTTGCTATAGTTGGATTTTATATTATGATGGTTTAATTTCCAGTTGTAATGTTATTGTGTTTTGCTTTGTGACTAAGCAGAGCTGCTTTGGTTTGGTCTCAGTTCATGTCTGTGTTTGTCTCACTTCCCGTCTGTTTTGTAGGTAAATGCAACCAGGTTCTGATGATGACTGACTAATACTGGTAAAGGTTCTCAGACATTCAGAACATGATAATCTTATTATATTATTCTAATGATACAAACCATGGGTTATATCCTTCTTGTTACCTGTCCTAACTGGCCTGTGAGCTGTTGAAGAGGGTTTCCTTTCTAAACATTTAATTCTATTCAATTCTGTTTTTTATATATAGTACCAATTCACAACAAAAGTCATCTCAAACTCATCTAAAACTTAATATTAAAAGTTTTCTATCTAAGGAAGCCGATTGGGTTGAATCTTCAATTCTGAGCAGCACGTTAATGACAGTAGAAAGGAATAACTCCCTTTTAACAGGAATAAACCTCCAGCAGAACCAGGCTGAGGATGAGCAGCCACCTGCTTCGTTTGGCTTGGGTTTGAGAGGACAGGAAAGAGACACAGACAAATAAAGAATGACTGGTCCAGGTGTAATTTCTATTGAAAGAAAAACACACGTTAACTAGAAGCACTCAGAGAGACTAAACCTCCGCTGAGGCCATATTGTTGTTTAAAAAGTCAGATTTGGATCGTGATGCGGATCACCACCAAAATTTAATCAACTGTTTCTTGTGACAACCCCACCATTTCCTGAAAATCTTATCAAAATCTGTTCATTAGTTCTTAAGTAAACTTGCAAACAAACAAACAAAACACCCACGAATGCAAAAGGAGAACATGCAAAGTCCACACAGAAAGGCCCCAGTTGGGTTGGAAAGGTTTGGGTTTAGTGCTGGTTATGTTGCCAAGATCTGGGTGTTGTACAGCTACATTGAAAGTGTGCTAAAGATTAATGGTAGCCTGTATGCTCCTTTTAATGTGCATAGAGGTGTTCAACAATGCTGTGTTCTGTGTGTGATGCTCTATACACTTTGTCTGGAAAACCTCCTTACTAAGGTCTAGTATTCACGGTTAGGTTTTACCTGTTTATTTTTTTAATTAAGATTGAGATGTTATCTGTCTATGCTGATGATTTGATTGCTTTTTGTTAAGGATCAACATGATATTAGTGTAACTGAGGGCACCAATGAGTAGAAACACAAGGAAGCTAAGTAAACAGAAACACAAGAAGATATCTAAAAACAGAGAAAATAATGGCTGAATTACACAAATCACCAGTATCATGAAAGGTTAATATTTAAAGACAAGAACAGAATAAAAAAAAATACAAAACACAAATCAAGTTCTGTAAAAGCTATGCCTTCAAAAGCATCTTTGTAAGACGTGTGTGTGGATTTGGAGCGTCTTTTGACCAATCCAAATTTATATTACCAACAACTGTTGGTACGACATGGGTTTATACAGTGCCTATAAAAAGTATTCACCCCCTTGGTTGTTTTACCTTTCTATTGCTATTATAAATTGGTCAAATTTAATTAGTATAAACTGACTTTTTTGAACCATGAATTTGGCGTACCTTTACACCCCTATTGTTTAAAGGACTGATCAGTGACATTAACTCAGTTACAGCTTCAATTGAAATAAATGTATCAAGGCACAACTTAGTCAGACTGAAAACCTTTTCAAACTTCACCTGTCAAGTTCGATCTCATACACCCTTGGTGTGGCAGGTCAAAGTTGATCTACCACTGTATCTTTTTTATGTTTATGATGCACAGAGCTGAATTGGTGAGTGTATGTGTTTAAGGCAGGGGGTATGCAGCACAGGACTCAAACCAACAACAGTGTTGGCACCTTTGTGATCTCAGTTTGTTGTATATAAAGACACATTAATGTGGGACTAAGCCAGCTCTTTTGTGTTTGTTTAAATTACCAAGGAAAGTCTTTACAAAGATACATTTGTTTGTACTGATGACGCACAACTATTATTTGAAAAAGTTGGAGTTTGCAAAAGTAGCACATCAGAAATGGCTCCTATGTTAGTCTTAACTTCGGAACCCTAAATTGACCTTGAACTTGATCTTATCACTCCCAACTGAATCACTGAATCAAACAACATGATTCATTGTGTTTTCCAGACATCTACATCACCTGCACACAGTATGGAGGAGGAAGACGAGAGTGGAACTGTCTCACTACTCAGCCACTGGCTTTCAGAGCAAAACTTTCAATTCCATCTCTTCAGATCCAGGTATACAACTCTTTTTGAATCTGTACTGTCCTTTGACAATGATGAGGACAAACACCTGCCTTTACATTAATGACACTTTAACTCTGACCATCAATCTAAACATTTCTGCAGATCAGTAACACCACCCACATGCCAACAACTCAATAGTACAGTAGCAGTAAACTGTTTTAGCTAGTATCTCACTGAGCTATGACTGATGGAGACTAGTTGGAGACTCAAAATTGTGAGAAAATAGGCAAATTTTCCATTGCAATAGCACTGAATTTGGAGTGTTTGTGACAGCAAGCCATGTGGCCACATTTTGAGAAGCCAATTTTTGAAAGTCACAAATTTTGTGTGCATGGCTTGCAAAACTGTATTCTGTTATTCTGTTATTTTGTTGATGACCTTTGTCCACATCGTGGCTGCCAAAACTTGCTTATCTGGTGAGACAAGCCCCGAATGGTGTCAAGTGCTCAGCCCACTGCCAACATGACCTTCTCTGGGGACAGTGGCAGGTGGGGAATTTGATTAGCGTGATCCACCTGTCAAACAACAACACAGGTGTCATTTGGAGAGCTTAGGGAGGAAACCTCCTGTGAAACTGAAAGGAAGCTCTGCACCATGGCTGACCGGTTATAGGACATTTTTGTTTTACATAAACTTCAATACACATTTTATTTTAAGTGCAAACAATTAGGATGTAATGAGATCTCATGTCACAAGATCTTCCAAGACTACGATGCCACAAGACTTCCCGTCAAGTTGAAAACCGTCTCACAAACCCCCAAAAAAGCCTGCTTCATGATTTTCTCTAGTGAAATTAGCACGGAAGATGTCTAAACCACTTGAAATAATTTGTGTAGCAGCAGTTTAAATGTGTCAGGAACTAGAAACATGAGGCACTTCATTCAAGCTGTGTTGTGAGTGTCTTCTGCAGCTTTGTGCTGATAATTACAGTCAAAGTCTACAAATTTGTTATTATTAAATGATAAAAAGAGTAAACAACAAATTTAGTCTTTGATTACCACCATTCCTTAAGAGGTGATGCAGAACTTTTACTGGGGTCTTGGTATAGGTCACTCAGTATCATATATTTTAACTGTACATTTTTGGGGAAAATTACAGTCAGTCTGCACTTTGTTGTCTTTTTTTTGTTGAATAAATAATGCCACTGTCTATGTTTTGTTGTTCATCTGGAGTTGGACTGATCTTGTTTTAAAACCTGAAAAGGAACAAATACATTTTTAAATTATTGATATTATGTCTCGATGAATATAATGTACTTTTAACTATGACTGTATAAGACTGGCTCCATTCAGCAAAGAGATTGAAGAAACTAGTAGTTTTATTCAAACTGCACTTTGGTTCAGGCGTATTCAATTTTTTTATATTGGAACATGTAATCAGTCTTTTTGTTAATGAAGCCTTCTACTGGGATGTAAAAAGACAAAGATTCTTGTTTCTCTTTAGTTTTCTTGTCTGCTTTATGTTTGCATTGTATTTTTTTATGTGCAGACCCCACAGAGATTCACAAGAAGAAGCTCTTCCTTTGGTTCAGCCACCTTCCTAAGGAGGAGAAACAGTTTGGAGATGTCTTTAGTCCAGAGACCATGCACGTGGATCCACTTATTCTAGAAAGAAAGTATGAGGAAAGAGCTGGACCGCTCAGATCACCTTATCAAACTCAGACCATCCCTGGTCCACCTTTGACCGTGGAACAGCTTTTTGAGCCAATTGATGGCTGGAGTGAAGGTCGAGGTCCCAATGTGTTGATGTATGGAGCTGTGGGAACTGGAAAGAGTACAATGGTCCGAAAGCTAGTCCTGGACTGGTGTACAGGTACCACACTGAGTCGCTTCAAACTTCTGCTTCCTTTCTCCTGTGAAGATCTCAGCCAGCTAACTAAGTGAGACATCTTTCTTTTTCCTAAAGGGTGACAAACTAGAAATCCCAGGCTTTTTGGTGTTCTCTTTCACATATTATTTAACTTTGATTTTTATTTGACTACTTTTTGTTTGTGATGTATAATTTTATGTAGTATCTCAGAAACTTCCTTCCTGATTCTTCCTGCTCTGTAGATGTGACGAGGAGTGGTGAGTTCTTCTAAAAGGGAAGAACAGCCAATGATTTCTCTCTGCAGACATAATAATTCTTGCAACATAGAGATCACACAAAAACCACACTCAAAATACACAGGCAGCACACAGAACACACACAGACAATGCACAAACAACACACAAAATACACATATACTGCACACAGACCACAGACAGAGGACCCTGTGCGGCTGTGGCTCAGTGGTTAGAGCAGTCGTGCCTCAGTGAAAGAGTTGGAGTTTGAATTTCTGTCAGTATGCAGTCACATGTTGAAGTGTCCATGGGACACTGAATCCCTTGTTGCGTCTGATGTGTCTCATCGGTGTATGAATGTGATCTAAAACACTGATTAGACCTTTTATAGAATGATTTATTCAGGTTAGCTTTGTAGAGATATAGTAGAGTGCTGTGTAAATGTGTGTGTGGATGGGTAAATGAGGGCACAGAATGTCTTGTAAAGCACTTTAAGTGACCTGGTTGGTAGAGTCAATTTACCATTTACAGAACACACAGAGAGCACACACAGACCACATTTGGACTACACAAACCACACAAAGACCACACACATAATACACACATCAGCTATGGCTGTAATCTACATAAATATGGGTTAAATTTTCTCTAGATATTTGGATGTCAGCTATTTTAGATATTTTAGATACTTCACCAGAGAAGAGAAAAGCTGATTAGTTGGCAGTACAGTTTGAGATGTGCACAGATGCCATGCAGTCCTTTAGTAACTTTGACCTAAACAGTGTTGTTTTTTTAAAGAAAGTGACTGATAATCTCTCAAACAGGGCATCTTCTTTAAGGGATCTGGTAGGCAGGAAGTATCTCCATCTGAGGAAACACCCTTTGCTCAGTGGAGATGGAGACCAAGCCAAGGATGTGCTGTTCCTTTTTAATGGAATGGAGAAGATGCAGCTGGACTTCCGGATTGGATCGTCTGAGCTTTGTAGCGACCCTAATGAGCCTCTCCCTCCTGGTGTAGTTGTGGTGAACCTGCTGAGGAAATATTTACTGCCTGAGGTAAGATATTATTCATGAGTACTGTAGTCTTCCACCTGGTACTTTAACTGTAATAAATCTGTTTTGGCTTCGCTTTTCATAAAGCCCTACAATTGGATTTGCACTATATTGCTGATTTTATTTATTTTTGTTTATTATTTTATACAGTATTCTGCATTTGAATAAATATTTTGTCAGTTATTTTAGCGAGAAACTTCAACAGGAAGATGTCATGGAAAATATCACAATCAAGAAAATCTTTTGTTGCAACAAATGTTCAGTGTTTTTCTGGCTATCAGTCAGACAGAACAGAGTAATAACACTGAGATCATGCTGTTTAGGAGCACAAGATACCCATACAATTATGTAAAAAGTAGTAATATAGACTCACTGGCTACTTTATTAGGTGCATCTGTTCAATTGCTTGTTAACACAAATAGCTAATCAGCAAATTGCATGGCAGCAACTCAGTGCTTTTAGGCATGTAGGTGAAGATGACTTGCTGAAGTTCAAACTGGGCATCAGAACGGGGAAGAAAAGGGATTGAAATGACTTTGAATGTTGGGTGGTTGTTGGTGCCAGATGGGTTTGTCTGAGTATTTCGGAGATTGCTGATCTACTGGGATTTTTACACACAACAATCTCTAGGGTTTACTTACTTACTTACTTTACTTTTATTTTAGACACAATTTATGATCCATACATAAAACAAACAACAAGAATACAGAGTTAAAAAGCTTTTCTATCGAGTCTCAAACGCCATTTAGTCCATAAAGTACAAAAGTATCGCACAGAGCTTAGTCCAGGGTTGGTCAGTTTAGTGATGATACAGTTTTCAGAATCAGACAGCCTACACATGCATCTATACATGAGGTTACGCAGCACCGCAGGGCAGGTAGGCACACCTGCGTCTACAAACATTTGATTCGCACTACTCCATCGAGGTACCCTCAGCAGCATCCGCATGCCATCATTATATACCACATTCAGTCTATGTATACTGCTCCTTTTATAACGTCTCCACAGGTGAGTGGTATACATAGGAGTGCAGTAGACCTTAAAGAGTTCAGTCTTAACAGATGTTGAGCACATTCCAAACCTACGGATCAGCATATTAGCTTGACCATAGAGCATACAACATTGTAAATGTCTCTATCATCTGACAGGTCTGCAGTCACATAGTGCCCCAAGTATTGACATTCATCACTGACATTCAGCCTGTTGCCCGACAGAAAGAAATCAGTGAACATCAACTTGGAGTCCTCTCTGCTCCGCACAATCATGATACTGCTTTTCTTAGAATTATATTTAAATCTTTCATAACCAGAGCACACCTGCTGCAGCTCTTGTAGGTCAGCAGTATAGGGACAAAAAATTACTAAATCATCAGCAGACATTAAATGGTTAATGATCCTGTTACTAACCCTACAATCTGTTCCACAGTCATTTAAAAGTTTGGACAAATCATCCATGTACACATTGAATAAAAAGGGAGACAGAATGCTACCCTGTCTCACACCATTTGAAACACCGAAAGGATCCAATACAGAGTTTCCCCATTTTACATACATTAGCTGATTTGCATACCAAAAAACAAGAATCCTCACCAAACATTTGGGGACACCACTCTTATACAACTTTTGAAATAACTTTTCATGGTTCACATAATCAAAGGCTTTTGAGGCACCAATAAAACACATACAAATGGTGGTGTTGTGTCTATTGTATAGATCTAAAATTTATTTTAAAGCAAAGATACACAAGTTTGTTCCATGTTTACGTTTAAAACCAAACTGATTGTCAGAGGTCAGCAAAAACCTTTCCAGTTTGTTCAAAATAGCCCTCTCCAATACTTTAAACAAGGTGCTAGCCAGAGCTATAGGCCTATAATTTTCTTTACTGTTCATTTTACCAGCTTTATCCTTCACAATTGGAACTAAAAAGACAATTTGTCAGGTAACACTCCATGAATTAGGAAGCCTGTAAAACATACGGCAAGCAGAGGGTACAGTTTCCTGCTTGCATGTTTTAGATGCTCAGCAGATAACCTTTCAGACCCACATGCCTTATTATCCAGCTTCATCACAATTTCATAGACTTCTTGTGGGAACACAACCACATTTTCATTGCTATCAATATTGCCAACAATAAATGAATTACTTTTAACAGCATTAAAAATATAATAATGTTTCTGGCATAACTTCGTAATCTGCTCTGCTCCGCTCACACCATCAATATGTGTTAGTAAAGACATTTTTTTTATCATTCATTCTTTTAATTTCTTTCCAAAAATCTGTAGGGCAATTGCTTTGTAACTTCCTTGGCAGTGATTCAGACCTGAGAGAATTCTCATGTCTTTTAATGAACTGTAGGGCATATTTAAAGTTCGAATTTGCTTTCGTCATACACACAAATAGAGGACCACATTTGGGTCTACCGGATTCAACCCAGGCTTTAAAGGCCCTTCTTGGCTCAGAATGAATCTCCTCAACATACTCCTTCCAGCCTAATTTAGCTTTGTACTTCTTATTCTTAAACAGATGTTGACCTGAGATAAGGAGAGAATCCACAATTTTATCATACAGTGAGCACAATTCAACTCTATGTGGCAGATTCTGACAGTTAATATCATTGCAAGTTACAGCAAATTTAGGCAGCTCAATGTTACTCAACCTGGTCTCACACTGGGTGAAATACAGTATGTACAGATGTCCCCTTCCGTTAAAGTGAACCAACTAATTTTTACTTCAGGCATATCATAATTTACAGATGTAAGAGATGGCACATTGCCCATATTTATAGAAAAAGAAAGGGGCACATGGTCACATGTGGAAAACACATAATTAATTCTCATGGATTTCATGGTGTTATGAGCATCACTGGTACAAATGCAATGGTCTAACCAGGAGGTGGTATGCCATGCCTCACTATAATGCAAGTGTAGCTGTCCTTTGGCAGAAGTATTTCACTGGAGAGAGAGAGACCGTTATCTAAGCAGAAACGGTTTAAAGAGAATGGTCCAAAAAAAGAGAAAATACCTAGTGAGCGGCATTTGTGTGGACAAAAAATGTCAGAGGAGAATAGGCAGACTGGTTTGAGATGACAGGAAAGCAACAGTAGCTCAGATAACCACTCATTACAAACAAAGGTCCACAGAATACCATCTCTGAACACGCAACACATCTGACCTTGAAGCAGATGAGCTGCAGAAGCAGAAGACCACACCGGGAGCCACTCCTGTCAGCTGAGAACAGGGAACTGAGGCAACAGTTCACACAGAGTAAGAAATTGGGAAGACATTGCCTGTTCTGATGAGTCTCAATACCCTGAACTCTAGTGGCCTTCACAGTCACCAGATCTCAATTCAATTAAGCACTTTTGGGATGTGGTCGAATGGGAGACTCACATCATAGACATGCAGGTGAAAAATCTGCAGCAATAGTGTGATTCTGTCATGTCTACATGGGCTGGAATCTCTGAGGAATGTTTCCAACAACTTGTTGAATCTATGACATGAAAAATTAAGGCAGATCTGAAGACAGAGGGGGTCCAACCTGGTACTAGCAAGGTGTACCTAATAAAGTGGCCGGTGAGTGTAAATCCCTTTTGGTTGATCTTATTGACATCAATCTATAGTTCATTCATTGTAGGTGATTATTTTTTGGATTGGAATAAATATATATAAAAGTAAAGATTTTGCAATATTTGGTTTCATATTTAAATAAATCCTGGCATTTCACCACGGTTTGTTTTTTAAAAATAAAAATAACAAACATGAACAGGATTTGAACTTGGGGTTGTCACATTAAAGCCCATTGCATTACCCAATATGTCAATTAAGTATACACTGAGAATTTCACTCCACCTTTTTATAACATAATCAGGCGCCCATGGTGACATGTACATGTCCGTTATGATTTTTGAAATCACAATCTGCCTGAAAATGTTGACTATTTTTGAGCCATTTTAAGTGGCTTGATTTGCAATGATTAGTGAAAAATTTAATTAATTAATTAAATTAAGACTTGTGAGCTTGAAGTTTCAGTGAGATTTTAATTCTAATTTACAGCTAAAGCATGGAGCAGACTCGGGGTTAAATTATTGATTTTTACTTTTCTCACTTACCTTTTTTTGGTTGGGGGTATTTTTTTTGGTATAAGGTATTATCATTAACTGTTTGACAGATTATCACTTCAAAAATGATCAGAATATCTCTTTAAAGACCATCAAATTTTAGGCTTTGCAGATTGTTTACTACTTTACTGTGTACGTAGAGAGGGGAGTGGACAGTCTCTGATTTGTTCTGCTGAAGTCATATGACCCAGAGTAGCAGAGGCCCCAACTCTTGTTTTGTCTCTAAAGGTTTGTTCTTCAGGTACCATGTTCTTGTTCAAATTCAAAGAAATAAGGTCAGGTTTATTAAGTCAAAGTTTTGTTTTTCCTTGGCATTCAAAGTCATAATGTATGAATAATTGTTTATTTTAAGCTGTGTCATTATCACAGTTTTTTATTTTTTAATTATGGGATCTTCTGCTCTGTTTGCCAGGCCAGTATCTTGGTTACCACCAGACTATCTGCTTTGGACTGGGTGCCTCACAAGTATGTGAGTCGCTACATTCAGATTTGTGGCTTCAATGACCCAGACCGGCAGCGTGCATACTTCACCAGCCGCCTGCTGCAGCAGAGTGGAGAGGCTGCACACAACCAAGAGGCCCAAGTGATGATAGAGCTGCTTTACCTCAACCTGCAGAGAGAGAGCCAGTTGGCTGCTGCTTGTTTCCTTCCCTCTTACTGCTGGCTCACATGTGCTACCCTTCACTTCCTTCATTTCACCAGTGCTCAGGCACCCATTCGCACACTAACAGGCATATATACCAGTTTTCTCAGGTTGAACTTTGGAGGTGAGGTGCTGGGCACAAGAACAGGGACTGGTGCATCCGTTCAGGATAACCATACTTCCCTGATGATGTATGTTGTCCGTACAGTTGGTAAACTTGCGTTTGACGGTGTGATGCACAAACACACATCCTTCTCAAAAAGGGATCTGGAACAGTGGATAGGTGGGAAGACCAAGACGGATGAGGAGCTTCGTCAGCAGGCCGTGTTTCAGACCGATGTGCTGGACTTTTTTTTGGCTCCTAGTGTAGAGAGTAAAAAGTATTTACCAAAAGAACTCAGTGAGAATGATGAGAGGCGTTATGTGTTTGCTGTCCCAGCCATGCAGGAGTACCTCGCAGCTCTCTATGTAGTTTTAGGAGAAAACAAGTCAGCTTTGGAGAAGCTAACCAGTCAAGTGTCAGTGGTCATTGGTCAGGCCAGTGAGGATGTCAATGCTCTCATCAACATCTTCTCTAAATTCATACCCCTCCGGCTCTTTGCTTTCTTCAACCTACTAAAACTTTTTCCAAAGCTTTACAATAAATTAGAAAGTCAGAACAAAGGGAGAATTGCCAGAACCATGACAGCTGAGATGTTCCGCTCTGAGGACAGTTATAATGAGGATGTCCTGGATCAAGTGGAGCAAAGCCTTGTGGGAGTCCATGGCCCACGGCCTCAGCAGTATGACGACAGCAAGCCTTTTGAGCTTTATCCCATCTTCATGGGTGGACTGTTACATTATGGGAATCGTGTGCTTCTCCAACAACTAGACTGCAACATTCAAAGCACAACAGTTGCCCAGATCACTCAGGCCCTTCGGAAGCACCTGGTCAGAGGTAACACATATTTTTGTCATTATGATTTATATCTATGTGTATGAAAATATTCACAAGCTAACGTTTTTCAAACTGTTGGACTTCCAATTCATGTACATCCTGCATCTTAATTGTGTATGGGACACTTTTGTAGCTAACACAAGATAAAGTTAAACTGAGCTCAGTCCAGTCTTGTGTCTTCTGTGTGACATTAATTCATTCAAAAATCATAAAACCAATAATTAGATTTGTCAAATGTTTGGATCATCTTCTGAAGATTATGAAAGCAGCAGTATAGTTTAGGAAAAGGGACATCTAGGGATATATGTGCATTTTAACATTAGTCTGCAAATGGTATGGGGTTTACTGTTAAAATTTATAAGCACAGCCGTAATCGATTAGAATAATGTGACCATTGACAGCCAAAGGGACATTGCTCAGTATGTTCTTTTGGCAAAGCCCACAGCACAGCACTCACACTGAGTATTATAACACTTACAGACCATGTTTTCTGCATCTCAGTGTCTCACTTTATTTATAAAGAGGCCGCAAGCATTCATTTTTAAATGTTCAGTGGGAATTTGAACCATTTATATATTTTTAAAGCTATCAGGTTTGCAGAGATTGCGTACCAAAGGTAACCTTTTATATATATTTAATGAAACCAAAGCTTATACTCAGTTTCTCTTATTTGATGCCAGAGCTCAGCCAGCCTCTGCCCCCAGAGGAGCTGATGGATCTGCTGGTGCTGTTGTATGAGTTTCAGAATCCCAGACTGACTGAAGAGGTTCTGTATTCAATCAGAACCATTCGCCTGACCAACGTTCGTATGACTTCACTGAAATGCTTCATACTCAGCTCTGTGCTCTCATGCACCTCTGCAAGGTAAAACTGGATTTTTTTAAGAATTAGATTCTACTTTGAGACCAGTTGTTGTCCTCATTAACAGAAGTGTTTTTAATTAAAGTTTTGTTCACACTCAAACAGGAGCTATCACCAGTGCTAAAGTTAACTTCTTTAAACTGTAGCTCCTAACACCCCCAACTCACTTTTGTCTATCTACCTTGTGATTCCACTGTGGGAACAGATTTAGCTCAGTGGAATGGAGGTTGTTTTTTCAATTGGATCATCAGGGTTGGATACCTAACCCCTACTGTGTGCTGAATGTTTTTGAGCAAGACACTGAACCCCACACTGCCCCCAGTTGAAACCAATTATTTCCTACACTGTAAAAAAAGAAGAAAAAAAAAGATGCAGAACCATTTTTCCCTCATTGTCTGACATTAAATTAGAATGACTTTTCCTGTTAAGGTCAGTTATGATTCCCAAAATAATTTCTACTTGCTAAATTCCTGAACAATAAGAGAAATTTCTTTTTCAACATTTCTTTTTTCAAAGTCACAAGTTACATCCCTTTTCTTAGTATTTGGTATCTTTGCCTTTGAATTGTATGACTTGGGTCAAACGTTTTGGGTTTCCTTTTTCAAGCTCCTCACAATAGTTTCTGGGATTTTGTCCCATTCCTCCTGACACACCTGATGTAACTGAGTCAGGTTTGTAGGCCTCCTTGCTCACACGCCTCTTCAGCTCAGCCCACAAATTTTATGTGGGAGAGTTATTGTGACCCCGACAACATGAATCTGCCACCCCCATACTTTACAGTTGGGATGGTGCAAGCTTACCCATTTTTCCTCCAAATTGAACAATGGCCATCATGGCCAAACAGTTTAATTCCAGTTTCATCTGACCACAGGACGTGTCTCCAGAAATTAAGGTATTTGTCCCTTTGTGCATTTGAAGCATAAAAATGAGGAATTCATGAAATGATTTATTGTGTGAGAATTCTCCACTCCCAGACTATCAGTGGAGTACCGAAGTCATATTTGGTTTTCCATGCATTTTGTTCATGTGTTGTTGGCATTGTTTGTTTGCTGTGGATATGCAAAAAAAAAAGAGTCAAGGGTGTGATTGCAGCTAGAAATAAGTTTGATTTAGCACAGTGTTGTAGAGGTTGTCTTGCAATCAAAAGATCAGGGGTTTGATCCACAGCCTTACAGACTATTTACATCTACAGATATGTGGTTTATATATATAAATGTTTACTGTACCTACTTCTTGTAGTTTCCACCTGAAGGAGCTGGACCTATCCTCGTGTCTCCTGACTCATAAGATGCTTCAGATGTTGTGGCCAGCCTTCAGACACACAAACAGCCTGAAGTAAGACTAAATCGTCATGGAGAACAATAAGTTTTTGTTTATGAAAATTAAAGGGTTTAAAGAAAATACAGAAAATAAAGTTAATTTTTATCATTACAGTTAAACCTTTATATTTAGATGTTAGAAACTGAACATTAAGTGTATAAAATCTGTTTGTTTTTTTTTAGCTGCTTGAGATGATCACCACTTTGTTTGCACGTCTATTAGACTTTGCTGGATTACTTTCGTCACTGTAGAGATGGTTTGGCTGGGTCTATGTAGACGATCACTGCTGTAGTTCAGAACCAGGTGCTTCAATCTGTCTTGACTCTGGGTTACCACTGGGGCTGAGGTTTATAATCCTTTCAGATGCATAACAATGTAGACATGAATGATTCTGAATCAAATTTGTAAGCGTGCGTTCATTTTGTCTTGCCTCCTAAATGAGCTGTAGCTCCGCCCCCTGCTGCTGCCTCTCTCTCTGTGTAAGACGAGCTCTGCTGCATTCAGGATTAGTAAGAACTTTCCTGTAACTTTTGTCAGTAAATAAATGACTGAGAAGCACAAGGAAAATATGACAATGAACAATCAGTCAGAATTAAACAGAAGAAGAAGAAGAAAGCTGTTCTTATGCATACTTTCAGCAAACTCTTCCACCTGAAAACACATCAGTGGGAGTTTGGTAAACTTTGCAGTTGTTTGTGTGGAATCAGATATTGTGCTATAAAAAATAATCAAGCAGCCCCGGATTAGATGAAACATTTCTAAAATACAGATATGTTTCAGTTGGTCTGTTAACTCAGTGTTGAAGCAGCTGAAAGCTGCAGCTGAACTTTAGAGGAACAATAAACTGCTGTTGGCAAAACAGGAAAAGAAACAAGAGGCTGCATCATCATCATCATCTTCAACACAAATTGAAAGTTAGTATTTTACATTGTTTACTACAATAATTATCAAATATTTGGAGATTTTTAAGTTCACATGTGAAGCACTTTAATTTTACAAAAGGAAGGACTGTTTCTTTACTTTTATGTGAAAATAAATATGAGGAACATTATTTTACAAAAACACTGAAAAGTTTTTTTTTTACATATACAAATGACTTGCAGGCAGATTTTTAAGCACCTTACTAAATCTTTCAATATTCTGTTGAACAGAAACACCTTTTGCTGTATTTTTGTTGAAATGTTTCAGTATTCAATAAATTTAGGAAGTTTCTTCAGTTAATTATTAAAATTTAATGAATCCACCATATGAAAATACACTTTTTTGGTGAAAGTCATTTGTTACATTATAAATTATAAAAAATTGGAAAAATATAAAATTCAATTTGGGAGAACAAACAGATTTAATCTGTTTTCTTTACTCGCTTTTCCGTACAGGGTCACTGGTGCTTATCTCCAGCGGTCCAGA
>JAOXNZ010000091.1:28561849-28574782 GCA_028566095.1 Kryptolebias brasiliensis
GGATGGATGGATGGATGGATGGATGGATGGATGGATGGATGGATGGATGGATGGATGGATGGATGGATGGATAATAAAAAGTATCGGTATTAGTATTGGTGATACTGGCCCTGTATTTACTTGGTATCAGATCAATAGCAAAGTATGCAATATCGCACACCTCTACTGCCTACAGCTTCCTGCAAAGCATGGCAGTGAAAAAGTTTCCTTTTTGACAGGAGATGATTTGTATACATTAAACATCTGGCCCCCATACCAGCTGTGCTGATGCAGCACCCAGCAAAGTAGTCTTAGCAAACACAAAAATGGCTACAACTCAGCCAATTCCTAAATGTTTAAAAAATTTTAAAAAAAGCAGCTGGACTTCTAGTCTGTAGTTGAAGACATTTCTCTCCTCATCCAGGAGCTTTATCAGTTCAAAGCGTGGCCTTCCAAACTTTAAACAGTATGAGATGCTCTATTTATGCAAACTAATTTCCCGTGTAGATTAATCTCATTCCCCTTCCCCCTGAGGGTTGTTAGGGTCTTTGTTTGCCTGGCTCACAAGAAAGATGTTTTGGTCACATGCTTGAAGGTGCTAATTAGAAGGGAAATATCTGAAAGCACTTTCAGAAAACACTTCAAGCCGAAACTTAAATTCTACTGCCTAGGTGTGATATTTGAGAGGGGTGAAGTCAACCCACCCCTGATGCACTTTTATACCACAAAGCGAGGTGCTAACAGAGCCGAAACGGTCAACATGTGAAAAGGTAAGTCAGCTCTGCGGCTCAATAATGTGATCAAGTGACAACATATGGTCTGTGTGATCTTGCAGTCATGGGATTAAACAGCAACAAACAGATTTATTACTGAGGGAAGATCAATGATGATGCACAGAAACTTTGTATTTAGTTTTAAAAATAGTTGACCACAAAGAGACTTGCTAAACTTAGTTTATTCATCATGTTTTATAAATGACACGAGGCAGATATCCATCACACATTTAATGCATTGTACTCCATGTCAACGCAGCTGAGTTCTGCTCCACACCGCTTTTGGTTCCACGATGCCTGCTTCCTTTTAGAAAGCTCACATCTGTGCAGGACATGGCCACCTCCATCAGTGAATTGTGAATGGTCAGAGGCAGCAGAAAGACAAACTGGTCTTTCTGGCCATTTTGCTGAAATGTTTTGTGAAACTGCCTGGATATCATGTCTAATGCTCCATGCTAAGATAAAAAGGTTCAAATCTGGGACCTCCTCCTCTGTTCGAAGTTAGTCTTTCTTGTTTGATGTAAATGGCTTCCTTCACCCCCTCTTAAACCATCTGTGTCCATTATTCTTGAGATGTAGGTGAACAACTCAGTCTACTGTGTTGAGCCATGCTTCTGTGGAGAGGCTGTTTAGTTTTTCCTATATAGAGGTCTGAACATTCCTCGCTGCACTGAACTCCAAACAGCTCATATAAACAGAGCATCTCATGCAGTTCAAGTCTTGGAATTTCACCCTTTTTATTTTTTATTGAAAGAGCTCTCCAGATGGGAAGCGAAAGGGGCTCTACAACAGAATAGAAATTCAACTGCTTTGTTTTTAAACTTTTAGGATTTGCCATTTCCCAGATGACAGAATCTATACCAGCAGCTCAGCCAATTTTACAGATATTGAGCTAAAATTCAGTGTGGTAGCAGCTCAGAATCATCCCTTACACATACATCGAGTGGAACACACTGAGCAACATTTTTGCTTAAAACCTTCACGTTAACTATTGGAAAATAGTTACCTTTAGAGCTGATTAACTTTTGGATTCAACCCAGTAAGGAGGCCACCACAGCTAATTGACCTTAGCCAACACAAAAATGGCTGTACCTCAGTGAATTTTACAGTTACTGAGCTAAAATGATAATAATAAACTAACAGGATTAACAGATTGAAAAAATACTTATCCCCGCAACAATTAGGCTCCTAAATGAGCAGTTGTGTTTTAATAGACCTCTGCCAAGGAGGTATATGTTTTGGTAGTGTTTGTTTGTTTGTCTGTGCTCAAGATTACTCAAAAAGTAATGAATAGACTGATGAAATTTTCAGGAAATACTGAGGTTGTCACAAAGAAGAAATAATTAAATTCTGGTGCTGATCGGGATCACGATCTGGATCCTACAGTTTTTTAATGACCCTATGGCCTAGGTGGAGGTTTGAGCTCTCAGAGTGCTTCTGGATTTTAGTATGTTTTTGTCATGTATTAATATTTTTTGTGTGTGTACATTTCTACTCACTGTTGCACTTTGGGGATAATAAAGATTTTTTAACTTGAACTTGAAAATGTGAGGTAGTAGCTGATAGTCATCCCCATAACATATTCCATGTAATAATATACGAGATTGTGCATAATGCTATTTTTAAGGTTTAACCAGAATAGCTATAACTTTGTCATTTCTCAACATAAAATGATCTTAGTCTAAAACTCTGGGAGAAAAGGCAGTGGGTGATATGCATTACTTCAAGGAATGTTAGGCCTTTGATCACATTAGCATGTCTCTGTTAAAAACTAATATCTAACTTGTAATGTGGTTTGCTCTACAATTCAACTGCGGCTTTGCAGATATTACCACTGACACTGTGAGACACTGTCACAATATCACAGTGTCTTTAAAAGTTTATGTTCAAGCAGCAGTAAAACCACCACTTTCTCAGCTCTTACTTCCACCGGTCCTGCTATCAGTTACTGCAGCGTCAACTGAAGACATAATTAGTAGTGGCCCTGTCAAACCTAATGACCATGTAAGGATGACATATTGGACTTCCTTAAGCCATTTCCCCCACTCAGAATGTTGACTTGGAGGCAGAATCTCTGACATTGCACAATCAGAGGTCCTTACTGGATAAGTCTATCGTCTTGATTCAGCTCAAGTTTCACCAATGAGGCTCCAGCCAGGGCCAGAGCTCCCTGGGGCATCAGCAAAGTGGGAAGAAAATACAATAAAGTGTCAAGGCCAATTAAACTGTAACTGCGTTACGCCCAACTTGTCCATTCCATGCTTATTTGAGGAAAAAAGATGCTAGGAGAGTTGCTCTTACTTATTTTACATAATGTAAAATTGCTCTTAAGAATCTGCTGTCTAGGTTGTAAATTCTGGGGCAAATCCTTCTTTGGTTGTTAAAGGAATTGTTCAGATTTTTGGAAGTGGGGTTCTGTAAAAAAGTTAGGGACAAGTAATATCTTATTTTTTGTAAATAGCTCTTTGAATGACTTCTGTTTGGAGAAATAGTTTAATTCTGACAAGACTAGAGGTGTAATGCTAAGAGCTTGTGTCACAAGACCTAACAAGACTAAAACATCACAACATTTGTTGTTGTAATAATATTTGTTTTTTGTCAATTTTCCTGTTTTTGTGATTGTTTGAAGCAAAAATCTAAATAGAAACTATGAACTTGATTAACTGCACAGCTCTGCTTTGAGCATATAAATTGTTTCAAAACAATTTTTGCGAATAGTGCATTCTCCTGGAATTCTGAAAAAATGTCCAATAACCAACAACTGATCAATAAACATAAAAAACTTAATGGTAATGTGCTAAAGTAACATCAAAACACAAACCAAATGTGTAAAGGGTTTGGGTAAGTTAACTATCTTTTGTCCCAGGAGACACAATAGTTTAATGATGTTTTATGTTTCAGCTGTCAGTTTTACAGGAGCCTCTGTGGGACATAAAGTAATCCATCCATCCATTTTCACAGGGAGCTGGGGTCTATCTCCAGCAGTCACTGTGCGAAAGGTGGGGTACACTCTGTACACGTTGGAAGTCCATCACAGGGACACATAGAGACAAAAAACACAAACAACCATTCACACTCTTACTCTAACCCATTAGTTACCAATGAACCTAACATGGATGTTTTTGGTCTGTGGGAGGAAACCCGAGTACCTGGAGAAAACCTATGTATGCACTGGGAGAACATGTAAACTCCACACAGAAAGGCTTCAGGTGTGACGCTATCCTGCAATCTCAATCATACCTAGAGACAATTTAGTTACCAATGAACCTAACATGGATGTTTTTGGTTTGAGGAAGGAACATGCAAACTGCACACAGGAAGGCCCCAGGCATGAGGTGTACCTGCGATCTTCTTGCTGTGAGGCAACAGCTCTAACCACTGTTCCTCCACATCCTGCCGCCCACATAAGATTATTGTGTGAAGAAATTGCACTATTGTCATATTGTGTTACTGCCACTAGCAGTAAGATAAGTATCGCTTAAGAAATCACATTAGGGTTTGCATTAGGCATTTTACATTGATGGTATTTTGTGATAAATGCAAAGCTTAAAACTCTACTAAAAGCATTAAATCAGAGCAAAGAAGGAAGGAAGCAGATGACCTCTTAGGCTTACAGCGCCTCGATTAAGATTTTACCACTTTTAGCTTTTATTTTTTTCTTCTTTAGCTGAGGTTTTAGCTTTCACTTGTCCATTCCAAACAATAAAATGCTTTCCCCTAAACCCATCAAGTGTTTCAGCAGCATGTTTGGGGCCATTATCAAGCTAAAAAGGTTAACTTTCATCCCAGGCTCAGTTTACTAAAAGACTGAGCTAAATGCAGTCAAAACCTGAATCCATCAATAATCAGTATTTCAAAAAATACTGCCTAAATTAAAGGCCTAGCATTCCTTTAAATAATGTACGTATATCACCCATTGCCTTTCATGCCAAAGTTTTAGACTAAGATCATCTTATGATGAGAAGTGACTGAGTTATAGTTGTGGTTAAACCATGAAAATAACATTATGTGCCATCTGATGTGATATGTCCCATGATCTCAAATGACCTGTTAATGCTTGGAGTATGTGTTGTCTGTCAGCTACTACCACACCAAATTTTGCCTCAGTATCTGTAAAATCTGCTGAGGTATAGCTATTTTTGTGTTGGCTTAGGTTGCTTAGCTGTGGAGGCCATCTTGAAAACTTGTACACACTGCCAAGTCAGTTATAGATGTTAATCCAATAATTGCTTTCTAAAAAGCAATTCTATCCAGTGGTTTCTGAAATATTTTGCTGACAGGATTCGAGTTTGTTCAACCTGCTCTGCCCTTTCTCTTTTCCCTGTCTTCACTTCTTCTGTGGGATCAGTATGTTGATGCAGTACTCCCAGCAGATAGTGCTATGGTATCCGCCTCCTGGAAGACAGCTCTCACAGCTGCACCCAATTCTCCTGATGAGAACTCACTACTTAAGGCTGAGCTGATTCACTACTTTTTGTTGGGCTGTTAATGTCACATGGTGACCCTGTATAGGTTTGGGCCTATGTTTTGTTTTGTTTTGTTTTTTCATACTTGTGCTAAGCTCATCCTGCAGAAGAAGCCTTGTGAATGTTTGAAACTCCGTCCTGATTATACAGGGAAAAGATTCAAATCCTCAAAAAGTCACCCCATCAGTCCCTCTTACTGGTCAGCTGTAGTTATAGCAGCCGGCAACATCCAAATTATTCACACATCTTTTTTAATTCAGTTCCAAAGCAAAAACAGTGAAGCAGCTTTATCTAAAATCAGAGATTTATTATCCATATATGATATTGTTCATATATTTCTAATAAAATGTATAAATGTGTTGTCCTGTCATTACTTAAACATTTTGCTTGATTTGACAGGTTTGTGATGTGAAGTGGGATGAGAGGTATTTGAACATCAGTGTTTTGGAGGTATGATTGAAGGTTTGTAAGTGCATATCAGTGGGGCTATTATGTATGGTGGTAATGATCATAAGGACATCCCTGGACTTGGATCATGTACCTGATTTCCATTAATAGACCATGAATGTAATGCAAGCATAATCTTAAAAGATTCAAATTCAACAATGTAGTACTTTCGTGGATTGATTCTGAAGGTCTTCCTTGTGACAGTGTAAAAATAAATTGATTATGTACATGTGGAGATTGTGCTTGAGCAAAACATTTTTACAAGATTTTGTTCAACAACAAAATCTGTTCATTTATGTTCATTCAGTTTCTTCTCAGGCTGACAATTTTGCCAACCTTTGAAAAAAAAATCCTCTCACATGGCACAGAGGAGGCTGGTGTGGACAATTATTGTAGAGCCACTCTATATAGGTAAGGTGCTTTCTGTAGGAGTCAATAATTTAATGGGTCCTCCATCCTGGGAATTAGTTTGTTCTTCAAATATCTGGATAAGCAAAGAAAAAAGATGTGAGATCAATATCATGTCAGCAAGAGATACATACAAGTCAGAGTAAATACACGTTACCTTTGGACTTCTGTACTCACAGTACAATTTGAAACAGACATTTATATGAATGTCCAGGACTGTCCAGGCTATTGTCTTGAGACGAGATGGCCGAGAAGGACCCTGTTCAGGTGACAGTAGCTGTGCTGGTGTAGCCATTAGACTGACACTTGTAAGCCTTTCCACTGCTGCCTGACAGCTTGTGATGCAGAAGCCCACCTCTTTGAATTGTTGAGCTAGTAATGTTGCAAGTGTTAAAGAAGTTTCTTTCTCCTTGGCTGGAAATTTGTCTAGGTAGTTGGTGTGTACATTGCTGATTAAGGTATTGGCTATTTGATGTGAAACTAAAGCACACTGTCGTTTCTGAAGAGAGCTCCTCAGGGGCCTGGTGGAACGGAGAGAGTACAAAAAGACACTGATTTATAGGGACTTAATCATCAGCAGAGAATGAGAGGAGTTTAAATTATTGAGGGCTGCACCCAGTGGCCCCCTTTGCTTGTACAGCCTCTGGAGCATTGTGAAGGTGCTGTTCCAGTAGGTTTCAAGCTCTTGAAAAAGTTTGTGCTCAGGTAATCCCAGTTGATGCTGTATTTCTGACACCTTCTCCTTGGCTGTGGTACTGGATCAACGGTCTTGCAACAACGTGACCGTGAACCGACTTCTTGACTTCTTATGAAGTATGCCGGAGCCTTTAGACTGCTGGAGGACAAACTGACCATATTTCCTCACTCTGCTGCTGTTTATACTCACTCTACTCTCTATGTTTGGATTTGAAATTGTTGCCATCATTAACATGTTTTTCCTTGTTTTTCTTCCCATAGAAACTACACCTGGACCAGCCATTCTTTGTTTGTCTGTGTCTCTTTCCTGTCCTCTTAAACCCCAGCTGGTTGAGGCAGATGGCCACCCATCCTGAGCCTGGTTCTGCTAGAGGTTTCTTCCTATTAAAAGGGAGTTGTTTCTGGGATGGGAAATTGTGATGAAGTGAGGACTCAATGCAATCTGCTGCCTTCTTTAGGTAGATAACTTTTACCAATTGACTTTTATAATGTATGTGAATGTTTTTGTACAGTGCCCTGAGATTGCTTTTGTTGTGAATTGGCGGTATATAAGCAAACTGAATTAAATTGAAATGCCGTAGAGATAAGGTGGAATGAAAAGGCTCTAAAACCACTTTTATTAACTCACTATTGGAACAATTAAAAGATCAGTTTGCTACCCAAGAGAAACCTAATTCCCTGGATGAGTTAATAAACTTCACCATCCATATAGCTAACCGACTAAAGAAACACTTTTGTGAAAAGAATAAAAAAGTAAACATCAAAACATCTCTCTGTGAGCCAGACGAACAAAGACCCTAATGACTCTCCAGTGGGATGGGAGTGAGATTAATCTGCATGTAAATTTAGCTGCATAAACAGAGCATCTCATGCAGTTTAAGGCTTTTAACTCCACACCCTCCAACTTTAAATTTCAGGCAAAGACAGACACTGAGAAGTCAAAGCTGTGGCAGAGGGGCTGACACCCTTCAACCATAAGCAAAAATAACAATTTCTGGACTTTTAAAACTTTTACAGAAGTAAATTTACTGCAAGTCTTGGAGAAAATTAAAGGCTGACTTGGCTTAGATGCAATTTTTTGCACTGAAACTACTGTCAACATATAGTTTTTAGACTTTGATACCTACCAGTCCATAAATGGTGATGCAGAATTTTCACTGGAGTCCTATTGAAGGTGACCAAAATTATAACCAGTACAAATATCACATATTTTTACTGTAATATTACAGGCAAAGTCTGCACACAAGTTACTATGACATAATGAAAATGTCACTGTCTTTTATTACAACTTCAATTACTACCAGTCCTTAAGAGGTGACACAAAGCTTTCACTAGATTTTTGTTCAGGGGAACCTTAACTGCACCCAGTACAAATATCACAGATTTGTATTATTATTTTTTTTTAGATAATTCTAAGTAAAGTCTGCATAAATGTCATAATGAAAGGGTCAATGGCTTATTTTTATACTTTAATTATTACAAGTCCTTAAAAGATGACACAAATCTTTTGCTGGGGTCTTGTTAACAGTCACCTATATAGTAACCAGTACAAATATAAGAAATTCTTGCAAACATTTTTGAGATAATTATAATGTTTTACCCATGTGTCATTATGGTATGATAGAAGGGTTAATGTCTTATATTTAGCCTTTGATTGCTACCATTCCAATGTGCAAACTTTTAATTTATTTGCTTTTTCAGGCCATATTAGTTTCAGTGAAGATTTTGGTTGCATATTTGGAAACATTGGCTTTCCATACTTACATATTAGGATAATTGCACAAGACATTGACTAATGATTTTAAGTAAAACATTTGAGGTAAAATGTAGATCTTATGTAGATAATGTAGATTTTAATTGAGGAAGAACTCAGTTTTTAAATGTAACCTTTTCATTAGATGAAAAATTGTTCAGTTATACAAATAATGCAAATACTGAGAAGTGAATGAGTTTTGATCTAGTTCAGATTAATATTGACAGGATTTACTTATCTCTGTCATTTATTGTAGTTTACTCTGGATTTTTCAAAGAACAAAGGTGAATGATGAAAAATTTCCAAAAAATGAATTGGTTAGCAGATTTACTTAGTAGTGTTGTACTTTTTAATTAAATAATGCATTTTTTTTTGGACGTGAAGAAAAATTATTTTCAAAGATCATTGTTTTAATGTATAGTTTGAATAAAGCTGATGTTCTTCTGTATTGGTTTCTATTAGTGATTTGTTACCTCAGCACCTTGACCTTTGCACCTCCTCTCAGGGGGGACTGGCATTGTTAGAAGCAGACATTTCCTCCCATGTCCCATTTCCTCCCTCCTATCCGCTTCCACACCTTTCCACAGGCCCTCAAGTTAAGGTCCCTAAGGAATGCATTGTGCTCACCACTCTTTTAGCCCTCATCCTTCTCCCTCATCCTTCTTTCTAAGCCCTAACATGAGTTATAAATCCTTAAATATGAAGATATATGCTGTCTCCATCTGAGCTGATTTTAACAAGCATTTTTTCTAAAACAACAGTCAGCAACAACAGACACCCCCCACCCAGGCACCCACCACCAACAGACAAGTGTAAGAAAAACAAACAAACAAAAAATACCTAAAAGAAAAAAAACTCTGCAGTGTCAGTCAGGAAAAATCCAACATTCTGCACCTCCAACATAGGACAGAAGGGACCCAAGGTTTTTTCAAATGATCCAGCCTTACCAGCCAAAGTCACCCTGATTTTTTCCAGTTTTTGAAAATAAAAGACCTCTCTAATCCTGCTTGTATCTATAGGTGGAGCTGCAGATTTCCAATTTAACAATATTAGCCTCCCGGCCAGCAGATTTGTAAATGCTCTGAAGTCTTTTTTACCAGGAGAGAGAGAGAATAAGTGAAGTAAGCCATACCCTGATTTATTATAGGTTGGCCATAAACATTGGCTGCAGTTTTTTCTCATTTGTTTTGTTGAACATTTTCTGTTTTCAGGACATATTGCTTTAAGTTTTCTGTCTTGACGCTTTGATGTTTTCCTTGGATGTCTTCCTAACAGTATGCTTCCATTTTACAACCTTCTCATGTTGTTTGTAGTTGGTCCAGATTTTAGACACAGCAGAATGGGACCAACGAACATCTTTAACAACATTTTGTGATGATTTACCTTCTGAAGAAATTTTATAATCCTCTTCTTTGTTTAACTGACTGACTACTGGTTTGCTACTTTTAGCTTTTACTTAGCCTTTTGTTATTTTCAGCTTTTAGCTAGTGTTTTTTTCTCCTTTTTTGCTTTTAGCTAGTGTTTTTCCTCCTTTTGGTGTTCTGCTTTTATTTAGCTTTAAAAATTCAGCCAACTTCTGCCAATTTCAGCATTCACATTGCATTTTCACAAAAGGTGCAAGTTATCTAGTTTCCTTAACATTGCACAAATTATGTTGAAATAACTTGTGACATAAAGCAACATTTGTAGGAAAACAGAGTAGTTATTATTTCTGAAATACGAAAATAGTACAATAAATTAGATTCAAAATTTCCAAATAAAGCTATCCTCCCTGGTCTTATGCTGTGTAAAGTTTGCTCTCAGAATTCTCTGAGCTGCTCACGTTGGTCAACATGTGCTTTTAAAGTCTGCTGAGTGTTGGTCTCTGCTGTTCTTTCATTGTGACTGAAACCAGAGCATCCGTACTAATGGCGTCATCACTGTCTGTCTTTTCTCTATCAGTATCTTCAGAGCTCCCACTGAAAGGACTTTTTTTTTCCGAAACAGAAGCACCATCATTTCCTTGATAGTCTTTGTGTGGCCTACTTGTTACCCTCTGAGTCCTGAGGTGCTTTTAGTCCCGCTGACTCAGCTTTTTCATGACCTTCAGGTAAAGATAAAATGTTTGCTGTGGATCTTTTGTTTCTTGTATAGAATACAGCAGCTCCTT
This sequence comes from Kryptolebias brasiliensis, assembly GCA_028566095.1. NCBI lineage: Eukaryota > Metazoa > Chordata > Actinopteri > Cyprinodontiformes > Rivulidae > Kryptolebias > Kryptolebias brasiliensis. Next base: position 28,572,521 of record JAOXNZ010000091.1, read on the forward strand.
CTCATAAGATGATTTATAGAAAGATTAACTTGTGTGATGCACAGGCCTAATTTGTGCTTTAAAACAGATTGTATCAATAATGCAATATTTGCTGGTGGAGCAATAAGGTTTTGCTTGTGTGTGTGTGTGTGTGTGGGGGGGGTAGGTGTGTGTGTGTGTGTGTTTGTCTGTCTGTATTGAAATAAAATATCTCATGAATAACTGCACTGATTTAAATAAAACTTCCAGAAAATACTCATTGGGTGAACATCTACAACTGATTAACTTTTTTGAGTCAATACCTTTCAAGATGGCCATCACAGCTAAGCAACCTTTTCAAACACAAAAATGGCTATGACTCAGATAATCCTCCCACAATGCATAGTCTAGGCACTTACTGATTGAGCAATTGCTTTTAAAAACTTTACCATTAACTATTGGAGTAAAATCTATCTGTTAGCAAAATATCTCCTGAAACTCTAGATGATTTTAATGAAACTCTCAGAAAACAGAAAACTCTCAATGTGTCTACGTCTAAACTGATTACATTTTGGAGTCAATCCAATTCAAGATTGCCACAACAATCACCTGATCTTGTGAAACACAAAATTGGCTCAGTCAGTTTTACAGATATAGAACTAAAATCTGGTGTGGTAGATGAGCATCATCCCCAACACATCTATGTGTTGTACTCTATAGCGTACTTTAGGCACTATAGATTGTACAATATTTTTACCTAAAACTTTGGCAAAAATCTGTTGAATCCAGCCCTGTCTGTCTGTTAGCAGAAGATCGGATGAACCAATGTATAGATCTTAATAAACTCTCAGAGTGTTAGATGTACATGTACAACTGATTAACTTTTGGTGTCAACCCAATTCAAGATTGCTACCTCAGGTAATCAACTCTAGTCAACACAAAAACTGCTCTAACTTAGTCAGTTGTACAGATATTAACCTTAAATTTAGATTGCTAGCACTTGAGACTCATATTCAACACATACTTCAAGTGCAACACATTGGGCAACATCTTAGCCTAAAACCTTTGCATTAACTGTTAGAGTCGGCACTGTCTGTCTGTTAGCAAAATATCTCTTGATCCACTGGATGGATTTTAGTGAAACTCTCAGAAAGTAATCATTACTTGTACCTCTACAACTCATTAACATTTGGGGTCAACCAAATTCAAGATGAATGCCACAGCTAGTTGAAATTAGCCAAAACAAAAGTGCCATAATTCAGTGAATTTTACAGATAGCTAAATGCTGTGTGGTAGTAGCTGATAGTCATCCCTATGATATACTCTAAGCGCTAAAGCATCTTGCAAGCTCTCACAATAGTAAACAAGATTGGGCATAACATCATTAATGAGGTTAAACCAAAACAGCTGTAACTTTGCTATTTCTCAGCATAAAATAATAGTCTAAAACTTTGGCATGGAAAGTGTCAGATGATATCCATTCCTTCAAAGAATACTAGGCCTTTAGTTGTATTTCTTTTTTAAACATTGTTTAGTGAAAAGGCTTTATGTATGATTCATAATGGCTTTTAACTAATCTGAAACAGTCTGTGGAGCTTGGCAAATTCCAAGTGTTTAAATAAAAAGCAAATTTGTTCCCACAGTTTAGTAAAACTGTATTGTACGAATGTGCAGCAGGTGTTGTGTTGAGCCGTGTTTTCATTGTGGAGCTGGGGGATAGATCTAAACTGGGGAAAAGGAGTGAATAGGTTAGAAACTGTATACAAATTGCTACATCTTGCTGCCATCAATAGTAAAGTCTGTAATGTCACTAAAATCATATCCAATAATCTTGTATTTGTGCCTCATTTTAAAGTCATTCAAACCTTGACCTTGAGTTAAGGGAAACTCCATGTTTTCAGTTCCAGAAGGAGAGGTAAGTGAAACTCAGAGTCGGTCACCATGGTAACAGACTCTGTGAAGTAAACCTGCTCGCTGGCAGGTTTACTGAAAGAGACCCTGTCAATGACTTATATGCTATAGACATGACACGCTGCTCTAAAGCCTCGGGCCAATGTGCAGCAAAAGCGACACCATCTTGATAAAGTATTCTTAAAGGCACAGGGTTATGTAAATAATGCTGAAGGCAAATGAAATTAAGAAATTTTGTGAGTAAGACGTGCCCAATTTTACATGTACTCGATCATACAAGTTCACAGATATACACTGTTACTGTAATAATAACCATAATATTAAAAAACATTATTTGAAAAGATAATATTAATTATAACCATGAATTTAACAGATAATAATAATAATAACAAT
>JAOXNZ010000091.1:28585876-28596760 GCA_028566095.1 Kryptolebias brasiliensis
TTGACCCATGAGATGTCGAGCTGTGCAGTTTGACTTTCATATGTTAAACATTTTCAGAGTTGGAGCACAGGATCACCTGTGACCTTGACCTTTGACCTTGACATTTGACAGGATCACCACAAATATTGAATCACTTGTTCCTTGTACCATGTTTGACATTTCATGAAAATCTGTTCATAACTTTTTGAGTAATCTTGTGCACAGACAAACGCTACCAAAATAATAATAAACAAAATGATTGTGATGGGCGTGATGGTCTTAATAATTTTTCGAATTCACACATTTTTTTGACATTGAATATTCAGACATCGCTTCGTATTTCTAGTCTGAATCAGGGCAAGACAAAAGTGGATCTCTACTGTCTTTAAAACAAGTTCAATCTAAAAAAACGATTCATGCAAATGCTATTTTTTATAAACCTTTACACTGCTGTGAGTTTTACATTAGTTATTTCTGCCGAAGTATTACAATATTTGTGCAGAGAGGGCTTCCATCAGAAGTGCTATTGCTAGCCGCTGTTATTTCCATTTGCAAATAACCATAGTTCTATGTAAATTCTTTGTAATGTGAAAATGACAGCAATGTACAGTAAAGGTCTAGAAAGGCAAAGATGTTTTATGATGCCATATGTAACAAAAGATACAGTACGTCATATCCTAATTACTGAGTCAGTACACAATAAACATATTTTTCTGTTTATTTTGATCCCAAAATAATAAAATTAATTTAGTTAGATAATAATGATAAGACTGAGACTTCTTGGCCATTAGTCTTCTGTGCATGCAGTTGACTTAAACATTAAAAAGTATTGTTTACTTTCACTGTCACAAACCCATCAGGTCACCATGAGATGCAAATTTGCCCTAAGTGTATGGAGTGTTTTGGTTTTGCTGCTTTTGTTGCCGTTTGGAGAACAGCTTTAGCTTCCATTTTCCCCCCTAACAAATCAATGGGAAAAATCTGGTGAGGAGGATAAAGTATCAGTAACAGGAGAGAAGAAGCTCAATTAATTTAACCCAAACACATTTTAGCCTTGGTGTGGGACGTAATATGACACTCGTAACTGCAGTTTGTCAGCAAAGCTGTCGTAATCCTTACCTGAGTAAACTGTATCTCAAATGTTTAACATGGCTTTTACTGTTGGTTTTGACTGGTCTATTGTTCACAAAATAATGTAAAAGATCAACTCAAAAGGATGGAAAAGCTTCCTTTAGTGTTTTATGTGTTCCAAGAGCAATTCACTGTTTGGTTGTTTTAGTTTTCTTATCTGCTTGCTTTACCTAGTTTCATTTGACAAATGGTAATATGCCAAGTTTTCATAATAGTTTTATAGCTTCAGCTGAGTTAAGTAATGACTCAGTAATGATTAAGCAATTGAGCAGCTGTTTTTTTAATATTTATTTATTTTAACCATTGTTTGAAATGTGTTATGTATAAAAAACAAACATTGAATGTTAAAAATCAAAAGGTCAAAACAGCCTCTTGTGAGATTTGTCTTATGGACTGTAGGGTTGGGCGACAGGCTAAAAGATTTCCAGCAGCTATCAACAGTCGGCATTGGCTCAGGAGGTAGGGGTTCGTCCTGTAACCGGAGGTCTGCTGGTTCAAGCCCCTGCACCATCTGTCTCAACATAAGGAGGGTTCAGTGGCGCTGGTGTAGTGGGCTCACTTCAGTCTTCCCCAGGGCAGCTGTGGCTACAGTGTAGCCACAGTGTGTGAATGTGTATATGAATGGGTGAATGACCGATTGTAGTGTAACTGTACTGTAGTGTTGACTAGATAAAGCACTATACAAGTGCAAGACATTTGCCATTTACCAATTACTGACATATTGAGGCATGTGACTTCAGGTGTGTTTTGACGAGTGGTGGACCAGGCAATCTCCGTTCTTTGTACAACTGTGGAGGCCACAGTTTGTGTTTGTGGCCAAAGAGAAAACAAAGTCGCCAATTACTTTGGTTTTAAAACAACTCAATAGATCTGAGCAGCCAGCTCTGGACTGAAATTAAAAGCTACAGACAAATATATCCCACACAGTATTAACCTCTAACATGTCTTTGCTCCAACAAGAGATACTTTTAAAAGCTGGAGATTGCAGGGAAAAGATCTTTAAACAATTAATTTTACTGACGAGCCTTAGTGTTAAATGAAGTGACAGAAGAGTGCATTTAAACCACAAGGCAAATCCAGGATTGTTTTTGATTATTTCTTTTCTTTTTTTGCTCTTAAATTTTTTGTTTTGGTTGGCCTTAAAATTATACTAGAATCAACAAAGGAGTGAACGTTGTTCCATTTTTTTTTCTTGATTTATTTTTTTAATGTAGTTGCCTATTGACTCGTATGATTTTCTTAAAAGAAATGTTACTGTTAATTCATTTTAAACTACATATTGTTGTTTGTAATTTGCGTGTTATAAGATTACTTTTTTACATAAATTGTTTTTAACTAAAACAAATCACACAGCTCTTTGCTGAGCCATAAAACAACAGCCTACATGTGTCCTACAGCAATCAACTGCTGTCAGGTGTCAGACTGTGGACTAGACCGACACCTGACAGAAGGTCAGAGAAGTTGCTGCTAGAAATGAATGAATTAGATTGCCAATGTGCTTAGTCAGGATAGGGGACTGGGACGAAGTGAAGATTTAATGCTGCTGGCTTCCTTAGATAGATAACTTTTACTATTTGGCTCTTATAATGTATGTGAAAGTTTTTATACAGTGCCCAAAGATTACTTTTTGAATTGAATTGGACTGCACATAATTGGGGTGGATTACAACGTGTTTAGGTTTGAATTTAAATTGTACAGCCATTTACTGGTCAAAACTCTTGAAAGGGAAAGTTACACTAGCTAAAATAAAGCGGAAAATACCATCCATTAAAAAATGAACTCTAATCACAGATTGCCAGTATAATCGTACAATCGCCCAACCCTAATAGATAGTTTTGGTTTTTGGATCAAATTTTCAACCTAACTTGGAGCACTGACTGAAAAATTCTTCTGGGCTTCTGTCAGTAGTGAGAAAAACTTGTTAAATATTATTGTTAAATATTGCAATGACAACACGAACTGCGACAAACTCTTATTTTACACACTCCTCATTTTCTCTTCTGTCATCACCATCAACTCAACCAGATGTGACCATCAAGGCCAGTGAGAGTCTGATGGATTGATCAAATACATCATTAGAGGCAGAACATGAATGCATGGTACTTGAAATATAATGGTCTATAATTTATTGCAGTACTTTGTGATATTAATGTTGCACTCACTGAAAAGAATTTCAATATATTGTGCAGTCCTACTGTCAATTCTACAAAGGGTTTTGTTAGGACTTGGGTATTTTTGAGTTAATTTTTGAGTTATTTTGTGTTGGGTTTTATTATTTTCTTTTTTGTTTCTATAGTTTTATTGATGTTCTTGTTTAGTTTATTCCCGGTGTCTAGTATTGTGAGTTCTTGTGTAGTTTTGCTCTCTGTGCCCTCAGTGTCCCCTGTGATTGTTCAGATATCCTCAGCTCAGTACATGTCAGCCTTCCACTCCCATCTGCACCTGTCGCTAGTTAGTAATCAGTCACCTATGTCCACTTACTAATCACCCTCTGTCTTTATAATCGGTTCCTCGGCCTCCAATACTCACTGGTTTATTGTTGCAGTTACGCACTGGTTCTCTTTGCGTCTCACTCTTTGTGTTCTGCCTTTAGTAAGATTTTATTTGAAGCCATGTCAGCCTTTTATTTTTTCCTTATTATAATAAATCACTTTTTTAGTTATGCAAATTTGATTCTGTATTCTGGATTCATTTCTCTACAATCTGATAGTTTTTTGGTTTGTTTTTTTTTTCTCCCTCCCCAACACCAGAACTAATATTTCCCATTTCAGGGAATGCACACTAACTCCAGTTTACTTTACAAAAGCAAAGTCTGTTGGATTATGGAAGCAGAAGTGGCCACACTGGTATTTGGTAAAGACAGCAAAGGCCTGTGTGCTTCTTTTTTCCCCCTCTTCAGTTGAGGTCTAAATTTTGACTTAAAATATACTATCAGAGCTGTGAAAACCCAGCCACTTTGGTTGTTCTGCTGTCTGCACCTATTCAACATCTTAAGTGGATGATGGTTAACCGGCTCTGTCAACACTGTTCTGCAGCATTGCAACAGCAGGAACCTTAACATCACTGAGACAGCCTTCTGTTCACCACTGTGGAGCAAAAACTCAAGCCCCATCCATACAGAAATGGTGTTTTGAGAACATGCAAAAGCTTGTATTATTTCAGTTTGGTGTGTTCACACAAATATGACATTTTAGGAGCCTCTAAACAATAACTCAAATCAAAACTGGGTTCCAGAGTGAAAAACATTTTGAGAACTCCTCCTTTAAATTCTCCTGCACAAGGCCTAAACAGAACCTTTTGAATACTATGCCATAGTCCCACCTCCTGTCTAACGTCCACACCAAAGTTTTGCTTAATATTTCTAAAACTGATTGAGTTATAGCCATTTCTGTTTGTTAAAGTTGCTTAGCTGTAGCAGCCGTCATGAATGGGGCTGACTCCAAAAGTTGTAGATGTACAGCTAGTGATTACTTTTTGAGAGTTTCATTAAAATCCATTCATCCCAACCTGGGGTGAGGGCTTGGAACCACTGACAGACATTATGCCAAATCAACTGTGACACATTTGAACTAATCATATTGTATAACAAATAATTTAATTCACTTTTTTTGTGGCTGGAGATAAAAAGAAAACATTTAGATTTTCATTGTTCCCATCTGGTAAATCAGAGTTGTACTTCCTTAGGAATTTCTAAATACACCGTGCTCACTGGCTACTATATTTATCTCAGAGTTGTGACTCACTCTTTAAGACAAAGGCTACGGTCACCTTTCAGATATGAATTCTTAATTTTGATTTTTGCTCAAATCCAATTGTTTTACGTGGTCGTTCACATTACATTTTAATTGCGACCTCCATCAGACTCCAGTGTAAACGGTCTCCAGTTCCCGAAATGACCCACATGCGCAGAAGAAGATATGACGCCACACTTCGCACTCCGTGTTTGCTTTGAAAAACATTGGATATGTATTTGTTTCAGTACCACATACTGAAAAGACCTGGGTCGGATATGAAAAAATTGGATATGTCATGTTCACATTGCCATGAAAAAAATCTGATTTGTGTCAAGTAGGGGCAACAAAAAATTCGGAACTGAGTCGCATTTGCCTGCAGTGTGAACGTAGCCAAAGTGAAACTAGCTGACAATCATTCTGAAATATTACAGAGGACAAACAAATTACTGCTTTCAGTTTCTTAAAAACAAATTTAGCACAAAAGCTTTATAACTTCATGGATATAGAATTTGAATTCAATTGCTACCAATAACAGAAGTCTATGAAGTCTACAACTAAACAAAGATTAATTTACTAATAAATACACAAAATACAATATTAAGCCCAACAAAAATAAGCACTTTTTTCTGGTGTGTACTTTAGTCTGTGTTCTGGCCTTCGAGACATAACTAGATCTAGAAGTTGAAGCCACAAAAGACGGGCAGCCTCTAGTGGCTTGCTGCAGTACAATTCTTAAACTACCACCTCTCCATGTTAATAAATAGATTTTCCTGACTAGAAAATAAAAAAACAAACAAAAAAACTATTCAGATAGTTTTTTTTTTCCAGGTGTTGATTTTTGTTGATTCACAAAGTTCTTACCTTGCTGCTACAGGTTCAAATATGCATTTTTCACAATACGTTTAGTTTCAAGTAGTTGTCTGAGGCTTTTAAAAGAGTCATGTTTTACTGTGACAATGGGACAGCCTCTTGGTGAGTTTGGTGTGTGTGTGTGTAGGCGGTACAGCTCCACATCCCTAGTTTGCAGAGTCTGGCTTCAAAAATACAATATGGCAGCACCCACAAAAATGTACATTTTGAACAATAAAATTTAATGTAGTTGCTTCATGCTGGGACAGACCCAGCCAAACCCATGCATCACTTTACCATCTGTGTCCTCTTTTCACACCAAATTGCTTACTTATTCTCGAGAGGTTACGCACGCCTAATGCCCCAAATGATTGCTTTTGGTTCTAAGAGTCCTTCACTGACTCAGAAGTGTTTCACAACAAAACATTACAACAAATTTGTTTCATTAGTAATATTGTGAAAGCGGACTCATGCAACACTAAGCTACAGATAAAGATAGTGTTGCTTCTGTGCAGTGAAAGTAATCTTCTGCAGAACAATTCTTATGCTGCTTTTTGTGTTGTTGAGCTTTGTCTTGTTTTTTCTGCTCACCCACACATTTCTCACATCTCTGTCTTCTCCTCATTCATTCTGCGTTAAAGGGAAAAAAAGTGTCAGGGTGCCAAAACTTAGTTTGTTAGTAAGACAACAAAAGCTCCTGCAGAGTCCCAACAAGTTTACTGCAACTGTATCTAATTAGTTACGTATGTTTTTGGTTGAGCCTTTTGAATCTTTTGTTTATTAGGTTACTTGTCATTGTCTGTAAGGTACTGGCTGTTCATTGATGCTACAGCTATTTTTTTAAATTAACTTTATACTCAGAAAATATCAGTAAAAGTTAACTAAAGTTAATTTATAGAAAAGCGTTTGGAAAATGTCTTTGCTGTTATAACAGCTCGAAATCTTTCTAGTCTCGCTTACACCTTGTTGCCTTTGTGTCTGCAGCTAAGCTGAAGGTACTTTTTAATGTCAGCAGCAGTAGCAAGATATCGCGAGATGTCTTGGCGCTTGAAGTAGCTGTTGAGGATAACTCTCAGCTTCTACCACGTCAAACTTTAGCTCAATATCTGTAAATATGATATTTTATTACCGTTTTATAGCCCTTTTTGTGTTTGCTAGGGACATTATAAAACCCCGCTGTGCTCCTGAACCCGACTATTTGTTTAATTTGTAAATCATTATTGTATATGAGGGATAAAAATTTGTGGGAAAGTTGCAATGATTGTTCAATATGCAACTCTGAGCAAAATTTGTGGGGATTGACTGAATTTGCGTTAATAGTTGCGATCACAATTTCCTGGAGGGACTGACTAACTCAATTAACAAGTGTAGAACAGAGTTAATTTTACTGATGGTATTGTCTTTTGTCATAATTGTGTTTTGAAGCTGTTTTGTCCAGTTATATTTGGCTGAAATCAAATTGCCTGTCACACAGATGTAATCATTTTCACTGAAGTCTTTTCTTTGATTTGCATTCAGCAATGTCAGGCCTGTCATTTGATTTATTTCTAAATAAACATAAAATGACACCTTCTTGTTTAGGCTTTACTGTTAGCATTGTTTATTTAGATAGACTAACTGTGCTTTTTGTGTTGTGCCACAATCCAGGCCTCATGGAGCTGGGGACTCGACGCCTGCTGGGCACCAGGGAGCTTGATCCGTGCTTGGTTCTCAGCAAACCCTAATTACCCTTCAAAATCATTTTCTCATGCTTTGCTGGAAATTGCTAGAGTGGTGACATTGTTCTACCCTGTTTTTGACCCGCAACATGATTGGCAAGCTGAAACAGAACCTGCTGGTCGCCTGTTTGGTCATCAGCTCGGTCACAGTCTTTTACCTTGGCCGCCACGCCATGGAGTGCCATCATCGCATCGAGGAGCGCAGCCAGCCCGGGGGAATCCTGCCTCTGTCGGCGCTCGGAGGCAGCATGCGGACCACTTTACGGACAGGCCAGAACTTCAGCGCACCTTTTGTTTACAACAAAGATATGCCACTCGTCTTTATTGGTGGCGTGCCCCGAAGTGGGACCACTCTAATGAGAGCTATGCTGGATGCCCACCCAGATGTGCGATGTGGTGAAGAAACCCGTGTCATTCCAAGAATTTTGGCCATGAAGCAAATGTGGAGCCGTTCGGGCCGTGAGAAGATGCGCCTGGATGAGGCCGGTGTGACAGATGAGGTGCTGGACGCCGCCATGCAGGCCTTCCTGTTGGAGATCATTGTCAAACATGGCGAGCCCGCCAACTTCCTCTGCAATAAGGACCCATTCGCACTGAAGTCACTTTCCTACCTGGCCAAGATTTTTCCACGTGCCAAGTTTGTGCTAATGATTCGTGATGGGCGGGCTTCAGTTCACTCCATGATCTCACGGAAAGTGACCATTGCTGGTTTTGACCTGGGCAGCTATCGGGACTGCCTGACCAAGTGGAACCGGGCCATAGAAACAATGTACACTCAGTGCATGGAGGCAGCGGACAAGTGCCTGCCAGTTCACTATGAACAGCTGGTCCTCCATCCAGAAAAATGGATGAGGACACTACTAAAATTCCTTGACATTCCTTGGAATGATGCTGTCCTCCACCACGAGGAGCTCATTGGGAAAGCTGGGGGAGTTTCCCTTTCTAAGTAAGTAACGCTAAAATCTTTTCCAAAAAAAAGTCAATCATTTCCAATCCATGAAGTCATGTTATGTGATTACTGTTTTATAAGATGCAAGAATAGGTTTGTTACAGAGTTGTCAAGAGGCGGGTGATAATGTTTTTGCACTTGCGTGTGTCTGTCTGTTACGGTGGCCAACAGGTGCAAACAGCAAAATGCACTACAAACACATTGCTTTTTTTTTGTCCTGTTATCATACCATCCCAAGGCAGTCCGCACAGAGGTAGGTCACCAGCGAAGTACAGGGTCAGCAGCCCCCAGGACAAAGAGGTACGGGGAGAGATGCAGGGCGCCAGCCCCCCCAACCCAGCCACGGCACCACTTCCCACTGTGCAGGCCGAGCCCGGAACCCAACCCCACAACAGCCTGGTGCCCGCACCAGCCCCCGGCAGAGAAACTGCCCAGCACCAAGCAGGAGAAGCCCCCCCCCCAGAGCCTCCAACACACCGGGCAGGCACCAGTCCACCGCGGCAGACGGAACCCAGAAGGACCAAGGTGAAAGGGCATATAGCCATCCTCCCTGGTGAGCTATCTTCCTGAGAGGTCTAGTAGGAGGGGATGCCCAGCACAGCCCCCGGGACCCCAGCCGAGCTGACATCCCCAGGAGCCATAGACCACTTAGGAGCCCACCACACCGGGACGTGGCCCGAGCACCAACACGAACAACCCCACACCAAACACATTGCTGACAGGTGCAAACGCTCAGCAAATGGCAAAAGTGTCATTGGTTTGGTAATTTGTTGATGGTCCCCAAGCAAACCACTGTGTTTAGGAGGAGGGAGCATACAGAGGTGAGCTGACTGATGTCTCACTGGCAGCACTGGAACAAACGGCAGGAGGACACCGCTGAATCCAACCTTGAGTCCCCCTAGTGGTTTGGTGCACTTTTGTTTTGTGGAGTGAGTTTGCACAGTTCTTTTCTTACTTTCTGGTGTTTTTGGTTTTGCAGCATTTTTCTTTTGCATTTGTTTTTTGTAGTTTGCATCATTCATATGTTTGCGCACTTTGCCGTTTGCAGTTCGTTTTGCTGTTTGCTGTGCGTTTGCACCTGTCGGTCACTGTAGTCTGTTACCAAAAAATCCCATGAACCACTGAACAGATTTTTTTTAAACTCTCAGAAAGTAGTCATTAGAGGTAAATCTACAACTGATTTAACTTTTGGAGTCAATTCCTTTCCAGATCACTGTCCCAGTTAATTGTCATTAACAAACACAAAAATAGCTATAGCTCAGACAATTTTATAGATATTGAAATAGATTTTTGTGTTTGTAACTGAGCGTCATCTCCAACACATATTCTGAGTGCTAACTGGTCGTTTAAGAACTTTGTTTAAAACTGTCATTAACTATTGGTGTCAACTCTGTCTGTCTGTCAGCAAAATTTCTCATGAACCACTGAACAGATTTTATTGAAACTCTCAGAAAGTCATCTGGATGCAAATGTACAACTGATGAGCTTTTGGAGTCTACACAATTCAAGATGGTCGCCACAGCCAACTAATGTTAAAAAAATACAAAATTGGCTTTAACTCAATTATACAGCTATTGAGCTAAAGTTTGGTGTGGTCATAGCTGAGTCATTTACAACACACACATCATACTTAATGTTATTTTCAAAGTTTGACCAGGTGTAATTTTGAGAACTGATGGAGTTGCACCTGGCCACATTGGCCCTTAAATAATTTCAATTTAATTTTTCAATTATTATGTTTAAATTCAGATAGTTAGTAAATTTACCTTGACCATTGCTAGTGTAATTTAAATTTTGTTGTATGTGCAGAGGAATTGTGGTTACAGTTATAAGACAATGGATCAACGGATCCTTTTAGGCATTTTGCTGAAACTGAAATAGTCATGTTTTGTTCTTTATTTTTTGATTGGAAGGTTGAGTTCACCACATTGGAAAACTGGGCTCACCAGCATCTAGTCTGTATGTTGAAATAAACTTCAGCAATGTTGTTTCCTGTGTTTTGAACCTTACGACCACCGAGGGTAGACTGATTCATCTACAGTCCACGTCATGCTGTGATTCATTTTCAAATGATTAATTTTTCTCAGGACATTGTGGTTATTTAAGCTGTTTGGAATGCAGTTTTGGAAGCAGTCTGCTGTGATAGCACATGTGTTCATGTTTGAGGCAGCAGTTTTTACAAAGCCTTGTTCTTAACTATAAACTTCTACAGTTTATTAAAAACCTAGTTGCTGAGGTTACAGTGCATAAATAAATACTTGATGTGAAGGGTGCCAACTAGGTCTGTCAAATCTCACATTCCTGGTGCAATAAAAATGAGCTTGGACATGCTCATATTTATTTGACTTTTAACTATGTAGCCTTCAGGCAAGAAGAATTATGGATGGCTGTCAACCTTGAAAAATGGGCATGTAGGTTAGCATTGTGTAAAATTTTAGAGCAGGGGTCTGCAGCCTGTGGTTTTGGGAACCATATGCAGCTCTTTGGTTTCTCTGGAGTGGCTCTTTGGAGTTTTGATTAAAAA
>JAOXNZ010000091.1:28644247-28654332 GCA_028566095.1 Kryptolebias brasiliensis
CCAGTCTACATGTGCTTTGTGGACTTGGAGAAGGCATTCGACCGTGTCCCTCTGGGAATCCTGTGGGGGGAACTCCGGGAGTATGGGGTACCAGGCACAAGTGGCTGGGGAGAGGGAAGTCTTGGTCTCCCTGCTTAGGCTGCTACCCCCGCAACCTGACCCCGGATAAGCGGAAGAAGATGGATGGATCTGAGTCCTTTTAATTGAAGGCAGGTGTGTTCCCAAGAAGAATGAAGGCTGGAATTAAATCAGAAGGCGCTTCAACAAAGTGGTAGTTTAAGGGTGTGCACACTTATGCAACATGCTTATTGGATATTTTTATTTTTTATAATTTTTCACACAACAGATGTTTTTTTTCAGTTAAGTTGTATAGTGATCACAATCTAGTTTTTTACACTGCATCAGCCTGGTATTTAAACAGGAGGGTGTAGACCTTTAATATCCACCATAAATCCTTATACGTATTAGCATACATGATATGTTCGCGTCGTACCATTAAAGAATTTGATAATGTCGGTGAAGTCCATGTTGTTGTCTATGATGATCTCACGGTAAACTGTAACTAGTGCCAGGGCCATGAAGAGGACGAAGTGGTGTGAGGAGATCTTGGGAGCCACCCAGATGACCTCCCACACTGCAAACACATCTTCGTACAGAAGCTCTGCACACACACACACACACACACACAATCACAACACAATTATTAGCATCAGTAAAGTCTGCGTGTTGAACTTCAGTCTGTGCGACTCCCTGCTGCTGATATTACTGTAGAACACTGTGAGGTAGAGGACAGGATGTATAATTCACCTCTTTTGAAGTCCAGCAGGAACCAGCGGTAACAGAAGTAGAAGTGAGTGTAATCTCCATTTTGCTGCATCAGCTCAAACAGCTCCGAGTCCAGAATCTGAAACCACAGGGGACAACAGCCATGTTCAGCAGAACACACACACACACACACACTCACATCCACCTACGTGCCTGCTCAGTGGAGCAGATGGAGTAGCTGCTCCCCCATTTTCTAAATACGGGGTGCAAACTTGTGTTTTTGTTCCCCCATTTTCTGACTTAACATATTATCACTCCCAGCAATATCAAAACTGTTACTGCTGGACGTGATAACATGTTTACTTTCTTAGTTATAAACTAAAAATGTAATATTACAAATACTCTCTGCATTCTACACCCCGTCCCTCAGCTTTGAGTTGGTTCAGTCCAACTCAGCTGAACACCGGTAGCTGCTAGCTCGCTACTCAGTCAGCATTCAGCTGTTCTTTAGAATGAAAGTCAAGGTGTTTTTTTAAAGTTATAAAACTGTCCTGCATCTTTTGTTGGTTATGAATCAGACAGAAGAAACTGATAACACACTTGAGCTACCACAAGTCTATAAAAAGTGAGAATATAAATCTTTTTATGCTGATATATTGAAATTCACCGTAAGCTCCATGTAGGTGATTATTTTGGGTTGAACATGTCTAAACTAAAGCTTGACTAAATATGGCCTAAACCTCAAAGCTTTGTAAATGTCTACATCTGGTTTCATATATACATACACCAATTGCCATATCACTGTTACCTCAATGTCTGGGACGTAGACACCACGGATGCTTTGAAATTTACATCCCCAATTTTGCTCCCTCATTTTATCACATAATCAGGTACCCATGCATGTGTATTCACATGAACACACACACACCTACACACACACACTTACACACCCAAAGACACACATACAGAGAAAGATGTTATCCATCACCTGGATCAGTGACCTCATGTTGGCAAAGTGTGTATCCATGGCTCCACCATTAGGGAAGTTCTGACTCATTCTCTTCATTAGCTGAGTGAAACAGCTGTACGCCAGGCACTCTGA
This sequence comes from Kryptolebias brasiliensis, assembly GCA_028566095.1. Lineage (NCBI taxonomy): Eukaryota > Metazoa > Chordata > Actinopteri > Cyprinodontiformes > Rivulidae > Kryptolebias > Kryptolebias brasiliensis. The sequence continues at coordinate 28,646,115 of JAOXNZ010000091.1, forward strand.
CACAATCAAAAAAACAAACTGTTACTTTGTGTCTAGAACAAAACCACATCACTTTATTGAAACTTTTCAACTTTTTTTCTGATTTCTAACACAAAATGAAATTAGATATAAAATGTTCAAATATTTGCAGGGCTTTGGGTGACATGGCCTTCAAAACTCTTTACTGTATACAGCAGGTTCTCTACATAAGACATCTACTCTGCCTAACTTAGTGTTTCTTAAACTCGGTTTCTGCATGTTTTAGATGTATCCCTGTTCCAACGCCAGATTCAAATGATTGAGTTACACCCTGAGCAGGTAATCAAGTTCAGTATGTGAACAACACAATAATGTAAATCAGGTGTGCTGAAGCAGGGAAGCATCTAAAATATTACTTTATAATATTGCTTTTGGGGACAGTGAGTCCCAAAAACCATTACTGAGAAGTACTGGCTTTTAACTGCCTTTTGACTTTCACCTACATAAAACAATGAGGCAAACAAAACTGTTGCTGTTTGTTGTATTAGACAGATTAGTAAGTGTTTTCTCACAGCAACAAGTAATTTATAATACTAGAAGGGAAAGACAAATATATCTGTATACAGATGTGGAGAAAATTGTTCTCCTTACAGCTCATAGAAATAATGCTTTATTTTTCATGAAAAGTGATTCAGTTAAAAGCAATTATCTAATGTATACCTATGTATACCTGCATGCCTTTAATGTGCCATAAAGTAAACAAAAAATTGTGAAAAGAATGATTTAGTTTATTTTACAAATACATGCTAGAATAGTTTGTACAGCTAGGTAGGTAACCCTAAAGAGACTATTAATTTTTGCTTTATAGACATGTTTCAAATGAAGTGTTTGACCTTAATTAGTATCACAGGAGCCTTCAAGCTTTCCATCACCCATTCAGTCTATTTAAAGCAGGGGTGTCAAACTCCAGGCCTCAAGGGCCGCTGTCCTGGAAGTTTTAGGTTTTTTTGCTCCAACACACCTGATTCAAATGGTTTAATTACCTCCTCACCAAATCACCAAGTTCTTCAGAAGCACATCCACAAGTCATTCATTTAAAGCAGGCATTTTGAAGCAAGAACGCATCTAAAACATGCAGGAGAGCGGCCCCCGAGGAATGGAGTTTGACACCTGTGATTTAAAGGAACAAACAGCCACTGGGTAGTTTGGTATCATTGTGTGCACCACACTGATCATGGAGCAGAAGATTATGGAGGCTACAAGACCATCTCCAAGCAGCTTCATGTTCCTCTAACAAGAACATTAAAAGGAACAAGGTTCACTGGTCTGTAGCCAACCTCCCAGGATGTGGACGCAAGAGGAAATGCAACTCCAGATTGATCAGATGGACAGAGTGGATGGTAGAAAAAGAGCCAAGAAAACCATCTAAAACCCTTCAAGCTGAGCTTGAAGGTCAAGGTACATCACTGTCTGATCCCACATCCGTTACATTTTGAATCATAATGACCCATAATCAACAAGTACAGCAGCACCGTGTAACTTTTGTCCAATCAACATCTTAAAATCGTTAATGTTTCTAGGAGATCGGCCTCGTGTTAACAGGGCCTCATTTACACCTTCATGCATGTGACAAAAGCCTCTATCTTGTGAGGCAAATTACACTCTTGTGAAAGGTGCTTGAGAATAATCTCCACATGAATCTAGCTGCATACACGAAGAATCTCATGAAGCTTAAAGCTTTCACAAAACAGTTCAACAAGAACTGTCTTTCTGCTGCCTCTGACTGTTCATAAACCACAGATGAAGCTGGCCATGTCCTGCACAGATGTGAGCATTCAGAAATGAAGAGGGCATCACCAAAAGAGGTGTGGAGCAGAACTCAGTTGCGTTGATGTGGAGCACAATGCATTAAATGTATGATGGATGGCTTCCTCATATCCTTTTTAAAACAATAAATTAACTCAATTAGTAATTCTCAATGTGATTAATTTTTTTAAACTAAATGCAAAGTTGCTGTCTGTCATCATCGACCTTGCCTTGCTAATAAACCTGTATGTTGATGTTTAATCTCGCAACCGGTTGATTATACAGACCACGTCATCACTTCATCACATTATGAAGTGATGAGTAACAACCCCCACCCGCCGCCTTGGTCCATTCAGAAATCAGAACCGAGGCAGCCAGTTGGCGTCCAAGTCCTGGCTTGAAGTGTTTTGTGAAAGAGTGTTGTGCCTCTACTCTTCCAGTTTTGAATTTTATTTGATTTTTATTTACATTTTACACAATGCCCCAACTTTTATAGAATTGGGGCTGTAGTATAGTGCCCTTCTTCTTTATGTTCAGCTCTCTGCTGTGCATAAATCAGCTCAGATTTGATGGTGTGGATTCTTTGTCTTCCAGGACATGTTAAATCCAAAACTTTGTAAAAAACAAAGCAACTGGACATCCATTCTGTTGCTGAAGACATTTCCCTGCCCATCAGGCGAGCTTTCTCAAGCTCTACAGAAGTTATACAGTTACAAACAAAAAGCTGAACAGGGTAAAACAGTAAACAAAGCCAACACAGTCATGTTAATGATACTTTTACCATTTAAGGATTCACTGAGACATCTCACTCCAGTTGCAGCCTCAACACAGAGAGTGACATTTATCTGTACAGTTCACATTATTTACAGTAACAACAAGTGTGTCCTCTCACCATCATCCAGGATGACCAGCAGTGGTGCGAGCAGGTCACACATGCCCTGAACGTAGCCCATCTCTAAATGCTCCCACACATAGCTGCAGGCAAGAGAAACACACTCAATGCAAAATCTATTAGATGAAACTACAACTTCTTCTATTTAACTTAAAAAAGTTCTTTGTTTCATCGTTTTCAGGTTTCTACCAAGCACCAGTATTAAAATACTAGACATTACATTTCATGACAGATAATTATTATCTGTCTCTGTAGTACTCATAGTACTCAAATTTACTACTTCTTTTAGATTTTCAGCTCTCGTTTTTTTTTTTTTTTCCATTTGTCCACAGTGTCAATGTTTGTTAATTTTTACTACCTTTAAACCAGCAGGCTGTTGTCTCTAAACAAAAAGCCCAGAGTACAATGCAGAATAGGCATGGGTTGATTACTGGTTTCAAGGTTTACCACAGTGTTAAAAAGCTGTTGTTTTTCTGTCAGCTGCTCCCTCCTGCAGGGGTTGCCACAGCGAGCAAACTTATAAAGGTTTTGGCAATTATTTTACGCCGGACGGCCTTCCTGATGCAACCTGGGCTCAAACCCCAGCCTCAGGTTTATAAGACTGCAGCACTGACCACCGAGCTACAGTGGCCCCACAGTGTTATAAAGCCATGATGTCAAGTTATTACATTTTTCTACCATTCTTCCAGTTTAAATGCTTTTAATAAGATAGCAGAAACAAAATGTGTTTTTTTGTTTTGTGTGTTGTTGTCCCCACCTTAAAAACTCAGGCAATTACTACCATCAGCTTGTCAGGCTCTCAGTGTTACTTTACAACGAGCAGAACAGCAGAGAATAAGTAAGAGGTACAAATGCTTCAAAATTTTAAATAAACATAAACAGCCTGTTGACTTTGGTGTATTTTGGTGTAATTTGGTATATCTTTGAATAAATTAAAATCTCAACCTTAATTGGAAATATCACCATAAAAAATCATATAATAAGCTGATCACCAATTGGTTTAAAATCTGTGTTGAGGTAAGACAAAGCTGACAAATTTCAAACAAAGTGAGTGTCAACTTGTTCACTTGCGTTCTCTCAGTCTTATTTATAGGGGTGAACTAAAGATAAAATAAATATAAATAAATATTTTATTTAGCATTCTTTTACTATTATATCTACCAAATAATCATTTCTCAATCTGTGGAACTATTTACACAGCAAAATGAATAGTAATTGTATTATCTTTTTCAAATAAAAGCAAGCAAATCATGGATGCATTTTTAAATTTTAGTGTTAAAACTGTGAAACTATGATATTTTTGCTCAAAGTTATCATTTCATCTGAATCTCATACAAGCCCATGCCTGGTTGGGACATGTAGCATGTTTTTTGTTTCCTTATATTTGGAGCAAAACTGCATAAAGAATAAGTGAAAGTTAACATTTACAAACTGAACTTACATTTGAAAGGTTTGCAAATGTATAAACATGACATATTCTCAAATACCCACGTGTTTTTGTAAATAATGCAACTTTAAGTAAATTTTGATTAAAAATAGCCACTTGCATTTTTAATAACATCAAAATAAATGTTATTATTGAGCAGGTAGCGTACAGAGCTTTATTTCTTAAACGGATTTCATGCTGCTTTGCAAAAACGACAATTATGAGCGTGCTCAAAGTGAACCAAAAACAGTAACATAGTGTGAAACAGAACGAAAGCTGTGAGGAGCTGCAGAGTGGGATGAAAACATTCCTTAGGGCCCTTTATACCTGCACATGATGTTGCGTAATTTCTCCAGGTTGGTTGTGGTGAAGTAAAAATAGTTGCGGTCACAGCGCTGCACATCTTTATCGATTCTGTGGAGGTTGAGGGCAACTGTGTCCAGCAGCTCAATCTGTGGAAAGAAACATGGGGGCTCAACGTCACAGTAAAAACTAGGTTTCTGCTTTCTTCTTGGAATCTTCTTTTATTTTACTGTGAGGAAAATAAAGCAGCCACTTTTTAAAGACAACTTGTGAGCTGTTCAATATGCTATAGAGAACTTTAACTTGTGAAAAGATTGTAGTTTGGAAATTACTGAGTTAGTGTAATCTTTTTCATTTGTTTTTATTTCATTCTATCAAAAACCATTGTAGTTAAGATAAGAAAAAACTAATCACCTAGTTCACCTAGTTTGACGAACTCTGATAAGACCAAAAACCTGCAATAATGACAAAATTCCCTTCCAAATAATTCTGTTAAATGCCCACATTTTTGACTGTCCTGGAAATCAGACTTTAAAGGTGATCATTGCAAAGTCATGAAGACAAAGATTTTGATAGTTAATGTGTCCTACATAGTTTGGTATAATATTTGTTATGTTGGATTTCATACTTTGCAATGAGCTTTAACTGGAGTTTGATTTCCTCACTTGTTCTGTCTGATTAACCAGACATATCTATAAAGTGTATGCACCGTGTAGGAGGAGAGGGAAACTGATGTCCCATCAGCAGCAGCTCCGCTGGTCACCAGTTTGTCCAGCTTACTGCACAACCTGTCCTCAATGAAGGAGTCCTGACGGTCGCCCACTGGAGTCCTGCCCTCCTCCCTCCCTCCTCCTTCTTCCTCCGTGCTCTGACCGTCGTCGATGCTGGACAAGATCTGAGAGTGAGCAGAGGTCACCGAGTAGTTCCGGGAGGAAGGGAGACCCGAATCAGGGGAATCAAACTCTACCAGAGGGCGCTCCTCAGGGGGCAGAGCGGCAGGGGGGACCAGGGTGGTCATGGTGGGAGTGCTGTCTTCTCCACTGGGGGTCTCCTGACTCCCTGCCTCCGGCTCATCCACAGACATGAACACCTGAGAAAGGAAAAGGAGAATACAAAATTCAGGCAGTGGCGGTGCTTCAGTCCTATAGAACTGCTGTTTGATTCTCAAAGACTTCACAGGAATACAGTCGACTGCAAAAATACCCTTTGGTATTCTTTCTCTTTGGTGTCTTACATTCTGCAATTTAAATAAAGTTTTAATTTCATTCAAAGTAATGGATGTACACAAAATACTCCAGAATAATTAAGTTAAATAGGGTACGTCCACCAATACTCACAAAACGGGTATAGAGACCATTAATCAGAGAAACATCCAATGTTGCTTCTTGTCACTAGATGACACTGCTGTGACACCACAGGGCAGAGGAGAACTAAGAGAACTGCAGAAGGAGAATGAGCTGAATCGAATTCTGTAATGGTGCCTAGCATGACAGCACGTTTGTAATAAAGTTTGTGAGTTTTTACTGGCCATCTCCTTTGTCATTACAACCCCCACAACAAAATTGGCAACAAAGCATGTGCGCTTTAGTACCGAGTCCACCGCGCTATACCATCTATACCATTTACAATGTGGCGAAAAATTTTTAAGAAATACATGCTTGTCAAACTCGACCGGAGATGACTGGCCAGATGTAAGACAACGTGCTGTTTTACAACACTGCTTAGGACTAGAAGGGACAGCAACTGTTCTACACACTACCAGATCAAAGTGCAACATTTGATGAAGCCATGGCTGCAGCTGAAAAACCTTTTGTCCCAAAAGTTAATGTACTGGCGTGCAGACACACATTCAGACAACATGTGCAACATGTAGATGAAACCGCGAGCCAATATGTCGCAGAGCTCAGAGCGCTAGCAGCGCCATGTTGCTTTGGAGTGAAGGAAAATGAACTTTTAACAGATCAGCTTATTTCCAATGCACATCTCAGTGCTGTGAAAGATAAGTTCCTGCTGGAGGAGGATCTCACACTGGAGAAAGCTCTAACTATTGCTTGTGAAGTGGAAGCAGCAGGTTTAAAATGCTACACTGCTCTAAGTTACGAGTACAGTCCCGCCTGCAACTATACAGTCCATGTATGCCGCAAATGTTTGATTTCAAGGGAAAAGAGGGGCACAGCTCAAGCACATAGAACTTCAACCCCTGTTTATTAAAATAGGCCCTTGTTACTGCAAGGGTAAACTGCCACTACAAGGGTAAACATCGTCACACACAATATTGCATAAAAATGCACAAAACATTGGTTGTGGAGTTTGACAAAAAGGCTCTAATGCCTTTATTTCTCATTATAAGATGAATTCGAGCCGTGTCCACACAAACGCTGTCCTTTCAAAAGGATCTTTTTTGAAGCCAACCCACGACTTATGCACTTCTGTGCTGCCAAGTGAGATAGTAATAGAGCCGGTCTGTTTTGTGAAAGTACCATAGAAAGGTTATGAATTTTTGTTTGACTGTGTTTATTTCAATTTGAGAGCTTGCTTAAGCAAAATAAAAAGGAAAAAAAAGAAACACCGAAAACAAAACGAAACCTAATATATATTTTGAAGTGGGCTCCTTTGCCAAAACATTGGCTGTATAATTGAATCTGACATATATTTGTTGTTTCATTCCAATTATACTATTACTATATTATTTTGTACTATAATGCTATTTTCATTCCCAAAGCTTTAGCAGAGTCACAAAACATGTTACAATACAGCTGTGTAGTCAGACTGAGCAGTTGCATAACTGGATTTTTAAAACTTTGCGGAAACATAGTGGAAAGTCTAACTTTTGTGAGAAAAGAAAGGTATAGTTTACAGCACTGATCAAATGTTTTTCCGGTATACTGGTGATCCAATGCAAGGCTTGGTGATGATATAGGCCTTAAAATGTCAACAAATTACTTTCTGTGCTTAGGATCAAGTAGAATGAACAATCACCCAAAAATGGACCAATAAATGTATTTTAGATTGCACTGGGCTGTGTCACCTCATTGCTGAGAGTGGAGTCTCTGTGTGCAAGCCTCAAGACGTGGCTGTCTATACTGCTACCCGAAGACAGCTTGGCAAAGATGGCCGACTGCATCTCCTTCTCCCTCTGCTTAACGATGACCTCACAGGCCTTCCACTCCCGCATCACCTGCTGGTAGCGCTCGTTGATTTTTGCATTGATCTTCACAGAGAAATTAAAGGAAAATTGTGAGGTGGTTTCCAAATTAATACTGGATCTGAGAGCCTGTGTGTGTTTGTGTATGTGTTATACCTGGCTCATTTCCTTTTTGCTTGTGCCAAACTTATAGTGTCCCAGCAGAAAAGGCCAGACTTCCTTCCTGATGTCATGCTGTACTCCTCCGTAATAAACCAGCCTGAGCAGCTCAAGCTCTTTGTAGTTCTACACACACACAGAGAAAAAAAACAAAACAAGACTATACATGAGCAGGAGAAGAACGATGACAGGAAAGAAGAAGCCCATATGCATCAATAATGGAATGAGATGAAGAGTGAATATGAACCTTACAGAGGAAGATGTAGATCAATGAAGATAAAAGATGTAGATATGAATAGAGTGCAACTGAATAATAATGACTTTGTTAGAGCTGATGAGTGATTTCAGTGGCTGCCTTAATAGCTCTCATGGTATCACACTGCTCTCTGTAAAAAGACTTCAGTTTGCTGAAATGCATAACTTTTTTTGTAAAAGGGAGAAAGAGTAAAGAGGGTGGAGATGGCCGGAGCAGCGCGTGTTTCCAGACTTAAAGTGACCTTTTGGTATCAAAGAATGACATAATGTATAT
>JAOXNZ010000091.1:28737436-28753290 GCA_028566095.1 Kryptolebias brasiliensis
AATGAGTCATTACACTGGTGTGTATGTGAGAATTCTGGCCAATCCACGCTCGTGTGATGTGTTATGACGTGCACAACTTCTGGTAAGTATCCCGGACATTCTTACTAGGTCAGCTCAGCCTGAACCATAAGACTGTTCCTGGACAGAGTCCTAAAACATAACAAACCTCTTAATCTCACTTCACTCTGCACACACAAACATAACACTGTTAACTTTTTCTCCTAGACTACCAGACAATTCAGCAGAGCAGGGCGGGTGAGTACAGCAGGATTCGAACCCAGGTCTCCCATATGCCAGGCAAGCAAGTTTCCACAGACTCGTGAGCAGGTAATTGTCCAGAAGCTCTCTACAGTCTCAACGAGTGTGGTGAAGGGGAGAAAAGCACAACTCACTGCTGATGAAAGTCCTCCTGGAAAGTGGTTCAAAGGTGTGCTAGGTGTGGAACCTTGAGCAGGAACAGGCTGAGTCCCAAACGGCCTCAGGCAGCTGAGGAACGGGAAACAGGCAGGCACAACTTGTAGTCGGGGACAGAAGGCTGTTGGGTTTACCGGGGCTGAGACGTGAAGCAAAGGTCAGAGGCAAGTTGGGTCGATATCAATTGAACAGTCCGGGAACAAGAGCTGGAGAGTCAGGCATGAGAGCTAAGACAATCTGGCAAGGAGCGAGTGGAATGAAGCTGCAGATATACTGGCTTGATTGGAGATGGTGAGCAGATAGAAGCAGTTAAGCTGATGAGAGGTGTGGCTGAGCAGCAGAGCAGGAGAGGGGCAGAGCAGACTGTGACAACCCCATCATTTACAGTTCATAATATAAATAAAAATTTCAAGAATCTGGAGAAATCTCTGAGCTCAAAGGACAAGGCTGAAAGTCAATATTGGAAGCCCATGAGCTTCAGGCCCTCAGGGGCCACTGCAATAAAAACAGGTCAGACTAAAGTGGAATGCCGCTGCCTTCAATCTAAAAATTATCATTCTGGTTCATGCAAACATTATTTTATAGATTTTTACACCACCATTAATTTAGCATTACACAGTTATTCTTGCAGAAATAATAATAAACTCATGTCAAAAGTGGCCCCAGGCTGCAGCCGGCTGAAATAACAGCTAGCTGCTGCAGCTACTTTTGGTGCTTTCAAATAACCATTTAATTCTGTATTAAAAACTGTGTAATGCAAAACTGATGTTGAACTGCTATGACTCTTTTAAGATTGGAGTTGATAAGCAAGATAAAAGCACTACACTGCTTTTCATTTTTGCTGTCAGTTAGGCTTAAATCATGGCTTCGGCAGAATCAAAATTGTCAGAGTTGAGATTGCTAGACTGTCTGTGCTTTCCATGGATGAAGATGGAGTGTGTGTGCTGGTAAACCCTCGAACAAGATGAGAGTCTTCTGAATGAGCTCTAGCAGATATGATGGAAATTGTCTCAGTTTCCTGAGAGTTTTCCCTCTCGTGCCTTTTTCTAGTCAGTTGTGTGGGATGGTAGGGTACTGGAAGGAAGAGAAGATAGAGGTCAGATGGGTTGGCATGGAGACCAATCCGCATCTGCTTCTGTTGCCATTGGAAATAGACTATTGCACAAATGTCTTTGTACAGAGCTTCAGCTCTAACACGACTGGTTTAGCCTCGCCTTTCTGCATCTTGCTGAGTTGCAACCTTGGCTCCTAAAGCAGGATAACGATGAAAGCTATTCACAGGAAAAGACACTACTTCTGCTGGGACTGAGACTGCAGTCCTTGAGATTCAGTTGCAATATACAGTGGATATAGAGATCGGCTGGTTCAGGACATGGCTTAGTAAAATGTAATTATAACTGAGATGAGTCAGAGTGGAAACAATGGTTTAGGAGCAGACAGTCAGGATGTGAGTGGAGGTAAAGCACACAACACACATGCAGAAAATGAATGAGCATTACCTGTATTGACCTTTAAACTAATTTTTCCAAGTTTAGTGCTCCAGTAAGACTGATTTATGGCAGTAGGTTAGATACACCAGGACCAAAACAGGTTCATAAAATTAATTTCCTTTCACTCTCTTTGACCACAAACACATATATGAGACATATACAAAATGTATGTTTTGAATGAAAACCCTCTGCCTTCACAGGAGAAATAAACCTCTTTAAGCCTTTTATCTCACATAGCCGTTCTATTATTTGTATATTTCAGCATTATCACCTCTTGATTCACACCTAATCTTTATATCTCTTCCTCCACAATCTCACGCATTTTTCTGTTCATCTTGTGACATCTAACACCTCCTCTCCGTCTCCTGTTTTCTTTTTTTTTCCTCATAGCAGGTTTTAATTGTTAGTTTCATTACTGTTCAAAGCCCAGGCTCCACTTCAACATCCTGTAAGTTTGTGTGGGGTTGAGACTTTATAGATGGTTTTGAATGCAAAATCAAGAAAATACACATCTGACATGTAGGAGGTTTAAGGTTGGTACCATTTTTTATGAGGTATTTCTATTGCCTGCTGCTGAAGGCATTTTTATCTCCAATTTTAAAAAAGGTTTACCTGTCAATGCAATTTAAGATGGTCATCACAACTAAACCACTTTTTACAAATGATGATGTCTTTGAAGATGATGAAAAGTCATTCATCTGCATTTTTTTTTCTTTACAGACTGAGATCTTTAACCATTTCATATGTGAGGAGTGAGGTGAGACAATTCTGCTCATTCACTACCAGGACCACATTTTCTCTTGTTTAGTAACACAGCAAACACAGAACTCCCTTCACTTCTAAGTTATGATTATTTGACTGTGTTTCACTGCTAAGTGTTACATAACTGAAGTAAAGCACTATGTAAAAATATTACTGAATTTCTAAGGCATCAGTCTTCTACTAGCTGATGCAGGAGTCTTCATTCAGCATCGATCATGAATGGCTTCCAGAGTTGCTGCTGCCGCACCAAAAGCCTGGCATTTTTCAGAGCAGTCCTACACTTAGCTGTCATCATGTCACATTGTCACATTACACTGAATCAATGCTTTCCGTGTAAGAAGACAGATGTGCTCATTATTGGTGGAGCGGGGAACTAATCATGGTGAGTGTCAGAGAGAGTTGAAACTGATTAAGCACTTGTGAGACGAAGGCTGCTGTCCCTGCCTGCACACCAGGGAGTGCAGCACATCTAAAAAGCTCAACAACACAGGAGTCTCTGTTGAGTATACTTCATATTCAGCTGGAGCTGCTGCCATATTGCATCCTGAGCCATGTGCTTGGGATCCTAAAGATCTGATGCCTGGCATTGTGGAAGCAGCTGGATGTGATGCTGCTATTCATTAGAGCAGCTTTATACAAGTCTGTGAGTACAATCTCATCTTAACATTGTCTTTACTGTCTCAAAAAGTATTAAATTTTTTAATTTTTACACACTGGCAGAAAAAAAACAAATTGTTACAAATGTTCATAAGCTGAATAGAAATGATCAGCATCTATGTTGAATTCTTGAAGTTTAAGAACCCCTTCTGCTGTTTTTACTGGCAGCTGTGTCTTGTTTGAGCCATTGTTTCCTGTCAGCCAGTTACAGATCCACTGCAGCGTGGTGTCATGAGCACACTCTGTGCTGTCTTGGTTTTCACTGGTGGGCAAAAAATTCCAATGTTGTATTGACTTAGCGTGTGACACGTCCAAAAGAATCTGACAAATGAATCCAAACAATCAAAATTCTGACAAGCTGTTGTGCACATGTGTGTAAACAAAGGTTTGTTACAAACTCTGGTTTTCAGGATCATGAGTTTTTGTTTTCCTTTTATTATTGTGGTTTTAATCTGTTTTTGTCTTTATGCTCTTTTGTGTTTTCTTTTTGTTTGCCTTTCTAGTTGGTTTCCCGTTTCTACTGTGTCTTTCATTTTGCATTCCATCAGTCAGTCCTACTCCTTGTATTCTGTAGTCTCAGCTGTCACCACTTGTCTCATCACTTCTTGCCTCTTTTAACTCCAGGTTTTCATTCGTTCGTCAGTCAGTCATACTGTTTTGTCTCCTGCATGTTCCCTCAGTGCTCCTTGTTCCTTAGTTTCTTTTTGTATCTTGTTTTGGTCATTAATGTTTTTATTATTTGTATATCTACTCCTTGAGTCAGTCTGCATTCTTGGGTCCTATTTTCCCAATCCTGACACAGGGGTTAATTTTTTTTTTTTTTTTAAGAAAAAAAGCAGAAAACCGAGCTGGCAGATAGATACTTGGGTCAAGACATCAGTAACTTGTAAAAACTGTGGGAGTCTTCAGATCACTGTTGTGTGTAGCCTACATTTTATTACAGGTAAGTTCATTTGTCTGTTTTTTTTCTCCATAGTTTGTTCACTTTTTATACTTATGTTGACTAGTAAGCCCGACATAGTAAACAGCACCATGCAATCTCAAGCTTGTAGCCTCCTGCCACCTTAAATGAAATAACAACCACTTTTACAGATACTGAGCTCAGGTTTGGTGTGATAATAGCTGAGACTGATCCCCAACACATAATCTAAGAGCTAACCAGCTGAGCTGTTTTTATAACTTTGACATTAACTATTGTAATCAACTCTGTTGGTAAAATAGCTCATGAAACAGTAAATGAATTTAAATAAACTTATATAAAAAAATCACTGGCTGTACATCTACAACCAAATAACTTTTCAAGTCAATCCAATTCAAGATGTCTGCCACAGCCAACTGACCTTACGAAATACAAAAATGGCTATAACACAGTCAGTATTAGATAGTGAGCTGAAATTTGGTGTGGTTGTAGCTGAACATCATCACCAACACATAGTTTGAGCACTACACATTGCACAATATTTTTACTTAAAACACTGGCAATAGGTGTTGCCGTCAATCCTGTTTGTTACCAAAAAATCTCATGAACCAATGGATGGATCTTAATGAAACTCTCAAAAACCAATCACTGGATGTATATCTACAACTTATTAACTTTTGGAGTCACTCCAATTTAAGATGGCTACCACAGCTACTCAACGTGAGACAACACAAAAATAGTTCTAATTCTAGGTTTTACAGATATTGAATTTTATTATCTGTGGTAGGAGCTGAGAGTCATCCTCAACACATCCTCTGAGCGCTAACACATGTCACGAGAGCTCATAATATTGCATGCGATGTGATTAAGGTTATTTATGAAAATTTACCAAAATGGCTAGAACCCCACCTCTTCTCAACATAAAATGATTTTAGTCTAAAACTCTGCCATGAAAGGCAGCAGGCGATATGCATTCCTTCAAGAAAATCTAGGCCTTGAATTATACTTGAGTTAATCTGGATTGATTTTATATTAAAAACTGACTTTATATTTTACACTTTGTACAGTCCTTTGGTCAACAAAAGTTGTTCTAAAATGTGCTATATAAATCAAAATTGACTTCCGTTTTGGATCATTTTTGATTCAAAGAGTAAGTTATGCACCCTTTTGAGAAGTATGTATACAATTACTGGATCATTTTTAAAACTCAGACACTTCTAAATTAACTCCCATTTATTTAATTACTTCAGCACTTTAATTATTCCTCACTTGTTGTGTCCATCCACTGTGAAAAGAAGGGAGTCCAGGTTTGTGTGAGAGTGAGAAAGGTTGTAATCAGCTGCCAGAAGGAGGAGAGAAAAGGCAAAAGGAGGAGGATTTCTGAACAAATGGTGAGTTTTAGAAAAGATGAGTGTACCAGCACTTGCAAATATTCACTTTAGGTTAAAAATCAAGGAAACTTTAGTGAAAATGACAATAATCCCACTCCATTGCATACCATAGTTTTAAACAAAGATGCCATGCAATTAGTTAACACCAAAGTACATGAATGTGTTAGGGATGGCTCTCAGCTATGACCACACCAAATCTTAGCTCAATATCTGTAAAACTAATTGAGTGATAGTGATTTATTTTGTTTTGTTATGGCTAATTAAATTTAGCGGCCAACTTGAATTGTGCTGGCTTCAAAAGGTAATCAGTTGTAACTAAACGACCCCACTTCCAAAAACGTTGGGGAGTTGTGTAAAATGTAAAGAAAAACAGAATGCAATGATTAACACATCTCATAAACTCATATTTTATTCACAATAGAATGTACTAAACACATCAAATGTTGACATTATGTTCTATTGTGAATAAAATATGGGTTTATGACATTTAAAAAAAACTGCATTTTGTTTTTATTTAAATTTCATACAGAGCCCCAACTTTTTCGGAAGTGGGGTTGTACATTCTATGGTTACTTTGTGAGCACTTCATTAAAATACATCCAGTGATTTTTTTTTTCATGACATGTTTTGCTAATGGAAATAAAAATTAATAATAAAAAAATGCACACAAACACAGGCAATAAAATGATCGCCCAGCTTTTATGGTAGGAGGGGGAAAAATGTAGTACAAAGCATGGGGCACCTCACTATGTTATACAATAAGGGAGCAAAGGTGGGAAGACCCATGTCTCATCACAAATTGTAACTACAGCGCAGACTATTGTACACAATCTTATACTATCATAGTACGTACTGTAACTGTTCAAGTCAGTGGAATGCCTGCTGTGTTGATTCTGTCTGGTACAACTGGTATAACATTTTTTTTATTAGCTAAATGAAGACGTCTGTTTGACGTGAAGAAATAGATTTGAAGGTTTCTAAAATGTTTCTGATTCAGTTTCTTTACGTTCAAACAACAATACACTGAGGTGAGGATGACAGAGCCAAGGTAAAAACTTTCTCTATGGTTTTAAAGTTATAAGAACCCCTCGTCATATTTCACACAGAACACACATGCAGACACAAAGACTTTCACTTGCCTGGGATGATTTTTATTATATATAACAACCAAAACAGGAGAGAAAAAAGCAAATAAAAGCACTCACTCCTTCACATTTTAGTGTGGTCAAATGAAAAATCGTCACAGTGTTGAGCACCAATAAAAATGACAACAAAGAAATATCAAGTCAGTTTGTTGTTGGTGACAGCAGCAGCTCAGAGTAAATGGGAGGCTGATGGTTGATGGGAGGGAAGAAGTGGAGCACCTGTGTGTTTGCAGCATAGCAATGCAAATTTTAGGAACAACTGGAGCAGAAAAAGATGGTGCTGACATTGATATTAATGCAAATTATTATCTAAATAAATACAATATTTCAGTATCGATTATTGGAGTATTAATTTTTTGACAACCATATTGGTTGTCAAAACAACCCTAACCATAGGGTTATTGGCATGTTGTTTCAGCCCCTGAGGTCCAATGATGGACGGAAGAATCAGCACTATGCTGTTTTTAAACCTCACCCTCCTGCTCCTATATATTTAATGAGTACTTAAAGAGGTAATATGTGAACTGACTGAATCAATATTTAATCACCCAGTGTGTGGTGCTGACCAGAGACAGGAGAGAGGGGATTTGGTTTTGGAGCATGAGGTAATGCTATAATATATCTGGAATTATCCAAGAAGTTCTGTTGGTCTGAAACTGAAAATAACAAACAGGCATATTGGTCAACTGGTGAGTTGTTTTTTTTAATGTGTTTTCTTATTGTTAAACTCTTATTAGTAAATCTGAAGCAGTGTCAAAAACCATTTTCACACATGCACTGCACACCTGAAATGCTATGGGAACACATGTGTGAACACAATTATCTGCAGCATCTGTTTCAGATTTCTTTTTCTCCCAATCCCAGCGTAAGACCACTGGGTGGTTCAGGCTGGAAATCAGTGATGAGTGGTAAGGGAAGGCAGGAGAGGCGTTGCTTCACCTGTCATGAAATAAAACAAACAAACAAAGCACACACACACACAAGAGTAATAAAAAGCAAATATTAATACTAATAGTTTGGTTTTTAATTTGTGTTAAAAATGCAATTTTTGTATGATTTTCGTCATTTTTATCTCTTAACCCCTACATCACTAGCGGCCCCTGTACCGGGGACAGCAGCACTTTCTGACAACAAGATCAATCCAAAAAAGGGACTATGGGGTTAAACTATCAAATTCACATATAATGCCCAATTCCTGCTCAGAGTGCAGACGTGAGGAGAGGCAGAGTCATTCTCTGAACAGTCCAACGCAAATAAATCTGATCGTGAACATGCCTTTTTGGATTTCTCACTTTTTGTTGCTAATATAATGTTTGTAGACACTTGTATTATGTGCTATGTTTTCTATAAAGGTGCTAATGTATTTAATGTATATTTATTACATTTTTAATCTTGCTGATCTGATATAAAACACGCCACTGAAAATGCTTGAAGTCAAGGAGGCAGTAACCTGCCTCTGCCTGATGGGAGCTCCTGTGACCTCCCGCCTTTAACCTTCTATTGTTTTTCCGTGTGTATGCACTTTTCACTGCAGCATTTACAGATAAATAAATATTCATTGCTAAACATCATCTTAAATTTAAAGATGATTATTGTTCCCATGTAGAAAAAACACAAGTTTTTTGTCCAAAACATTCTGAGTTAGTGACTAAAAATAAAACACTAAAGGAGTTTTTATTCACTCATTGGGCCCAAGCCCTCCTAACACATCTAAACTGAAATGCATTCACATGGTACCAAAAACTGAGTTGAACAGCATCAAAATAAGTTAGCATGCTGGTAGGAAAAACAAACTGTTATCTTCAATCATCTCAGATATTAAATAATAAATATGAGACAAATGAAACTGAAATGAATCTTACTGCTGTACAACAAAGACAAATTATATAAACCTGTGGCTTACTGTTAGAAGAAGAGCATCTGTCATTTTCACAAACCAAGAATATTGTGTATTCATTTTGCATCTTTATGGCTCTGAGTATCAAATTGTTAAATCTGGAAGTGAGTGATATGTGAGTCATGAAGCTTTTGTCTGCAAACAACTGAATGTGATGATTCTGAAGGCTCTTTCATAAAACAGTTCAGTTAAATGGCTGCAAAGATCAATCTGTTTTTATGCTGCCTCTGGCTGTTCAAAAATCACTGATGGAATTGACTACGTCCCACACAGATGTCAGCTATCAGGAATGAAGCAAGCATTGACGTGAAGTGCCACGTGTTAAATGTGACAGACGTCTCCCTCGTATCATTTTCAAAACTTCATGAATTAACTCAGTTTAGCGATTCTTTTTGTGGTTAACTACTTCTTTTTAACTAAATACAAAGTTGCTGTGTGTAATCATCGATCTTCCCTTGGTAATAAATCTATTTCTTGTTGATTAATCCACTGACCAGGTGGTCACACAGACCATATGTCATCACTTCATCACATTATTGAGCTGCAAAGCTGGCTTACTGTTAGTACCTCGCTTTGTGGCACAAAGGCACATCAGGGGTGGGTTGACTTTGACTCCCACTGCTGCCTCAGTCCTTTCAGAAATCACATTGAGGCACCCAGAAGTCATCTAAGCTCCAGCCTACAGTGTCTTGTGAAAGAGCCTTAAGTTCTGCTTGGTGGTAGAAACAATTTTTGGATCATTGTGCCTCTGATTTGTACTCAAAATAAGAACCTTTCTTGTACACTATCAACTTTACAGCTGATTTTTGGTAGAAATGTGTAAAACTGGGGATAAAAATGCAGTAAATTGTTTCACTTCTCACAATATATTTATATAAATTATATTCTTTATAGAAGTACAAGTGTGACAGCAGGTCAGGTCACACTGAAGCTTGACACATGGCAGGAGCTGAAGCTTGTATAATATTAGTAATACAAAATATAGTCTACTGGTGTTCTCCCTGAAGCTGTAGTGAATTACATCACAGCCTCAATATTGCAGCAGATGACATGTCTCTCAAAATGAATGTCAAGGAAACCCCAAGCAGGAGCAACATTCAAACATCACAGATGATGCACATGTGTCATTTTTTACCCACATTTCTAAAACCCTTTTCACAAAAGTGAGAAAGCGGCAAACACAAGCTTCTCTTTAAGTCGTCTCTGGTTGATCACAAACACAACCCTCAAGCTAGCCACGTCCAGGTACAATATGTGTTTACACAACCTAAGCTGGCATTGCAGAACCTGGGAGTGACAGCAACCTCATTGATTAAAATAGAGTGCTGCAGGCACCACCCCCATTTCACACATACACCCCTACTTGGCTCTGTGACTACCTCTCTTGCCACCTGAGAGGTGTAACAATGGGGGTTTTCCCACCAAACAGGAGCCAGTGCTAACCCAGAGCCAAAGCTCACTTAGCACCAGTTCTTTCTGTTTCCATTGCTATAAGTTCATTTATAGCATATTTTTAAAGCACATTTATTACTATCTGTCATCTTCCTGCATTTGTGTGGCTCTGTGGGCCTTTTTTTAAATAAAAAAAAAAGCCTTCAGTCACAGCAGGTCTGAGCGCCGCATAAAACTGCTTTCACAATCACTGTTTTCACAATCGCTGTTTTCAATTCAATTCATAAACACTGTTTGAAGTTTGATTTATAAACATTTTCATCTCTTTTAATATCACCACCTGGTGTCTATGGATCCTGCTGAAATGTTGTGTGTAACTCTCATTTGCAGCAGTGTTTACAGATACACCTGGACATACAAAATGAGCATTCAAAAACACTATTGTTTAAAACAATGTTTATAAAATGAACTGGCGATATTAAGACTTCAGTTTGCAAGAATGTTGACACAAGCCATGTGATCTTTGGCCATAAAGTGTCTATTTGCACTTTAATCTTCCACCGAAACTTAAAATACAACAGAGGGAGGATTAATCATTTATTGGAAGAGACTTTTATTGTGAAGTAATAACATATCTTTGAGTTGGCTCTCTGGCTGTGGAAAACCAACCAGGTTCTGAAATTGAACCAGTTAAAAACCAGCTGTAGCACCAGTCTTGGGCTGGTACTGGAACCTCTTTAGTGGCAAAGCAGCCAATGACAGGTCAACTTTTTCCCAATACGGCCTCAGTCATTACATAAATCACAGTGAGGGGAAAAAGGCATCTTGGGCCCAGTTTAAAGTGTTTTGTGAAAGTAGCTTAATGTTGTGTTTTAAAACCTTAACCTGAGGATAACAGGGTTGGTTCTAATCAGAGGAGTACCAGACACTTTACTGCAATCACGTCTGATTCCTATCATTCATAATAAAATCTGATTAAAAATGTAAAGCACAGACACATGGAGAGAGATTCCCTACAGGGTTTAAATTTACTACATGGTAGAGCTGTCTGAATATTAAACTCAATACCAAAACTTAGAGGAAGATTCAAAATTATTTTTTAACACCAGTGGAAATACACTAACGGCAAATGGATAAACAACCAAGGCTCTAGACTAGGGGTCCATTTTATTCAGAAGGTCTGAATGATTTATTCAGTTATTTATTTATTTAGAGAAATTAACCTGAAGTTCAGAATGAGAGTGACAGTGAGCTGCTTTTGACAGGAGTGTTTTTATTGTACAAATCATGTGTTGCAACGAAAATATCAAGCTCACCTTAATTTTAGTGTATCTCACTCAAGCAAGACAAATGTGCATGCATTGCTTGAAATGCACATTGGCCACTGCCTTTCATGTCAGACTTTAAAACAAAAATTTAAAAAAACTGATGGAGTCTAAGTCTTTTTATGAAACCTTGATAATAAAATTATGCACAATGGTGCAAAAGTGTAGCTCAATATCTGTAAAATTTACTTATTTAACTTAACTTACAAAATAGCCATTTCTTTGTTCTTTTCTAAGGTTTGCTAAGATCGATTAGCTGTGGCAGCCATCTTAAATCAGGTCGATTACCTTCTGAAAGTTTCATGAAAATCTGCCCTCAGGTTCGCAAGGTATTTTGCAAACAAACAAACAAAGACACACACAGCCAATTGCATTATTGCCCACCTTTAAGTAGTTACTCTGTAGTGAGTTACAGCAGCAGCTCAGTGTTGTTCAAGTTGCCA
The DNA here is from genome assembly GCA_028566095.1 of Kryptolebias brasiliensis. NCBI lineage: Eukaryota > Metazoa > Chordata > Actinopteri > Cyprinodontiformes > Rivulidae > Kryptolebias > Kryptolebias brasiliensis. The sequence continues at coordinate 28,749,272 of JAOXNZ010000091.1, forward strand.
TGTGTTTGTGTTCAACTGGAGGAGCTGATCTTTGCTTACTTTCTTTTAAAATAACTGTTGTGCCTCATTTATTTATTTTACAGAAAAACATCCAAGACAATGTAGAGTCTCTAACTAAATGGTGTCATGCAATTGATATCAGTACATACAACCTGTCATCCCACTGAAGCAAACTTAATTGTAAAACAGGAAATTTTCTGTGAAGCGAGCATTCAACATACTGTGTATAAAGCCTGTGCAGAGAATCATGTGACCTATGTTAATTTCTCTTGTTGTATGACAAGCTTCCTTTGTTAACTTATTGTGATGTTATTTGATTGCTTTTAGACAGAAGATTCACCTATCATCAACAGTTGTCTCCTGCTCTGCAATAGGCTGTACAAATCATTAAGGTGATGTTTTATTATGCCCAAAAACACAAAGAAAGAAAGTAACATTCCTTAAAGGAATGGATATCGCCCACCACCTTGCATGCCAAATTTGTAAACATAGATGTTGAGAGATTTATTAACACCCAGAGTATATGTTGGGGATGACTTTCAGCTACTACCAAATAAAGTTCTAGCTCCATATCTGTATAATTAACAGAATTATAGCCATTTTTGTGTTTGTTAAGTGCTGTGGCAGCCATCTTAAATTGGGTTGAGACCAAAAATAAATCAGTTATAGACGTCTTTCCAGTGATTGCTTTCTGAGAGTTTTATTAAAATGTGTCCAGTGGTTCATGATATGGTAACGCTACAGACAAACAAACGTACACACAGACAGGCAGAAACATTATTGTTCCACCTTTGCCTTCAGGTGAAAACTAATCAGAACCAGGAAAGTATGGACATTCACCTCTGAAAATTCACATACATTTAAGAGCATAGAAACACAGGTCTTGTGTGACAAAAGACTGCAAGCTGAACAGAATTTGTTTAGTTATTCTTAGCTGGGTTATTCTGTCTGTGGTACTATTGCACTGCTCGAATGATGAGTGAAGCAGACAGTGTGAACTTCAAATATAGAAAGACTTAAAACACAGATGACAGAAAATACATGCTTAGCTTGTGTATAGTTTAATGAGAGGAACAATGAAATTAATTAGATAAAATTGTACCATGTATTTAAGGTATGAAATGTATGTTTATCTAATTTTCACAAGCAGTTAATGTACTCGGATTATCACTCTGGTTAGTGTGATGTTTCTTATGTGTGAACAATTTTGCATTCTTCTAACAGTACATTTTAAATTTAAAACCATCTGACAACTAAATGGATTAACGTGAAAAATCAATTTTTATGGCTTTTCAGTTTTTCTGCTAGTTAAAAACAACTCTCCACTTTTTCGTCTTGCTGTCTTCGGTTATCTCTTTCCTATTTTTCCCCTTTCTATTTCTGTCTGTACATCCATCTACAGAGCATGGCACCCCACATATCCATTGGGTGGCAGGTCATTACATGACCATGAGTTTCCTAATGAGCCCATTAGCTGCTTCAGGCAATCCTTTCCTTTCTTCCTCACCAATTTTCTTCTGCTCAACTACTCCACAATTTCCCATTTAGTCCAATTAGGGGTTTTTTTCTAACCCTCTATCACTAATTATTGCCTTATTATTCATCTCACTGTATGTGTTCCATTCCTCTGTAGAAATGCTTCAAAGAAAAGATAAAATAGCTGCTGTGTTTTATGGTTACATATTCATGTGTTTTTTGTTTGTTTGTTTTTTCCTGCACACGCTAGTTGTTCTGGTGAGGTTTTGTATCACTCAAACTGAGTGTAAAACAGAGATGATGATGTGCTATTTGACTGTAAAATCCCTGAGAAACACAAATAAAATTACTTCACCGAATACTCAAACATAAAATCTATTACAAGTAATTGAGGGAAGAAAGTGACAGTACCAGCCTTAATCATCCCTGTATAAATGTTTTTGCATTGCTCACTGAAAGAGAAGTCAGATATAAAGTGATGTTATTGAGTATTGTTATGTTGCTTAATTTGAAGTGGTAATTTGTGGTTTGGAAGTTCTCAGTTAAAAAAAGGTACCCAAACAGACCCGTATCCTTTCTTTGGTGAATGTCTAATGTGAAACAATGATTGAAGCTCATTTTAGTTGCTTGTATTCAGGACTTGAAGAAGTGCCCCTTTTCCATGATATCTGACCTAGTGTCATCTTTCAGTAACTGTTCTCTCTTAAGTTCATTCTGACCTGAGTGAATCTGTTTAGGGACAAGTGTACACACTTGTGGATATCTGAACAGTTATTCACAGATTGTTTACATGCTTTCCTAAGGCTTGTGAAGAAAAACATGATTCATTGCTGAAATTAGATTTGTTTATTTGATTATGAAACCTGTTGAAATATAAGAAATGTTTGTTGATCATTACTTATGTGCAAATATTCATGCAACCCCAAGGTCAACCCCCCCAGCAGCCTGAATGACCTAGTTATCAAAGAAAGTTTGATAACAGCCTTAAGAGAAAGCCTTGGGGGGAAATTGCAAATCAGTTAGTTTAGAGTTCGTTTTGCAGTCAGTTTGTTGTAGTTCGTTTTAGTGTTTGTCATAAGAAGACCATCTTCCCCTCATTTTGTTGTTTTGTTTTTGTAACCTGAGAAAAACATTTTTGCTCAGTGTTTTAAGTCCAGCAGACAAAAGATAAAGAAAGAGAAACTTTTGAATCTTAAAGAAAATTTTGCACGACTCCTGCTGCATCAGCTGCCTCCTTGCCGACCCTCTGCAAACATCACTACAACCTCAGGTGGCCTTGGAAGGAACGCTAACCACTGACCCTCAACGGGCTCTGGGCCTTAACCTACCTCCTTGTCGTGGTCCTGTTGAGGCCTTAGCTGCCTGCAAGGTCCTCAAAGATGAAGTGACGACTGGCCCTCCACAGCTTCTGATCCGGTGAGGCACCTATTTACCAAAATAGTTTAAGGTATTCTAAGTTCTTGCGCAGATAAAAAATTGAAAACATTAATCCTAAACATTCAAACATTTAAATAATTCTTTTGGTTTAGACAAATTCATATTCACTATTTCACCTTAGATTATTATTATTATTAAAAAACTCCTTGGGGTGTGAGCTGAAAAATTCATGGACAGAGACCTCAATACCAAACGTTTCCAGTTCACCCTTACTACTCGTTTGGATTTACCAGGTCTGTTTGGCAGCCTCCTCGCTTGTACAATACCAACAGTTTTTTCATTTTAGTTCAAATGTAATTTAGCACCTTATGTTTCTTGTCCACCTTTTTTGTATCTCAAATTACAGGCTGGCAAAGGTCTAAATTATTAATACCAGAGCTTCTTGAAACCATGCATACTAAACAACCAAACAATACCTTTCTAAAAAAAAAAGTCACATTACACAATATTACTTATTGATCTGAGAGGCTAATAAGGGTAATTTATGTGATCAGTTTGAATGTTGTATAGAAGTGCTGGAGTCCTACACATTAGTACAGTTACACAACAGTTAACTCTGGCCCTACAGTAAAAATAGTCAAGAACCATTTCATACTTTTCTATCTATAGCTCAACCAAAGATGCCATCAGCTCCTACCTTCTTTGTCAGCTGAGGTAGGTGTTCACTGTTATCAATACAATCATAGAAAGAGGAGGTGGTTGAAAATAAGAAGGCAACTTGTGAAAATCTAGAACTTTATTACGTCCGTGTTAACTTGACAGGCACCATCACAGGAACTGCACAGTCTCCTTACTCTCCCTTACTCTTATCCTGTCTCTTCCTCCCTATGGTGTCACAGCAGTGCCACCTAGTGAGCAGAACTAGAAACAACATTATAACAGAACATACATGCATTTACTGTATTAACTTCAGAACACATCCCCCCTGATACCCAAACAACCATCCTTATTTACTTTAAGCAAAAGTTGTATTCCCTCAAAAAAGACTAATATTACTGTAATGAAAAATAAAGTGTCTCCAATTTATCTTTGAACTTTCAGTTAGCAGATGTGCTCTTAAATGAAAATAAAGTCTTCCTTATAAAACACAAAACATTATCAGGATT
>JAOXNZ010000091.1:28834248-28845334 GCA_028566095.1 Kryptolebias brasiliensis
TATTCTTTTGTGTTTTAAAGACAGCAACTGTTAAAAAACAAAAAAACAATAAAATAAAATAAACCCTACAAACTGAAACTTACAAATGTCTGCAAAACCAAATACACAAAATACTGATAACTGTGGTTTTATCAATTTAAAACGATACCATTTTCTGGGTTCACATACTGAATGTGGCCTTCTGAGGACTTAGTTCATCTGTCTAGTCATAACTCATTTCTATTTTTCCAAAATGAAGTCATTCAGATAGCTGTCTACAGCAGAACCTTGCCACAAAACCCTCTTTAAAAAACAAAACAAAACCTTTTTCTTAAGATGGGGTACATCTTGAACAGGGCTTGTAAAGTATCATATTTAGATGATAACAACAAAATTGAAACATATTTAAAAGTGGCTCTATTATAGTTCAAGCCCTTAATCAGTTGAATAATGCAAATTAACAACTAAAGAGCACAAAATAACTGATACATTTTCACAGCTGGTAATACAGCCTTTGCTGTACTACAGCAGAATTAGTTACTACATACCTTGGAGCACTTTGCAGCACAAACCAGTGTGCCGTTGGCTTCATAATGATTCTTCTCCTTTAATGCATATGTTCCAGCTAGGACTGCCTTATACAGTACAGGGTTCTGGTCTCCATATTCTCCCGATGCCACCTCAATGACTAAATTAGAGAAACAAAGTTAATGAATGAAATTGAAGTGCCTTAATTTATTCTATGCACTGTATGAGTAAAAGAATAAATATGAAATGGACAAACTGAAATCTGCAGGGTTGTGGTAGGTAGGACATTGGAGGCCGAGGGTCTTCAGGTAGGGGATGAGGCATGGCACTGTGCCTTTGTAGATGCACTGACCCTGACTAAGAATGTAGAGCTGTGAAAAAAGGCACATTTAAGTCTGAAAACAGAGGAAAAAAGGTCTAGACAGAAACTATTACTCGTTTGCTTTGAAATAGTTGCTGTGTTTGTGCAAAATCTTTCATTGCTGGCCTACACTAGAGCTCCTCAGAAACTGATTTGTTCCTGGAGCTTGACAGATACACACCTTATCAAACATCTCAAACAGTTTGGCACTTGGCTGGTGAATGGTACAGATGATTGTACGTCCTCCCAGTGCCAGAGAGCGCATTAAAGACACTACCTGGTAACATGACACACTGTCTAAACCACTGAGAAAAAAAAGGGACAAAATTAATAAGCAAATCTGGAGCAATGACTGGTAACATATTGGTAACACATTTTACATTAATTTTGACTTGGGCAACTGTTCCTAAATTAACCAGAAAATAAGGTTGATATCTTGTCATAAATGTTCAGTATCTAATAAACTGATATTACTGAGTGACTATTAAAATTACAGAAAAGTCTGATATCAGTAAAAAAAAAGAAGGGAAAAAAACCATCAGTGTCTGCTTTATTTTGCAGTTTGGATTATATGGAAGTAGAAAAGGGAACTTAATGGAGTTTTCCAAATGACAAACATGTAACCAATAAATTTTGGATTACAAATGTAAATCTCATTTAGATACCTAAACCACACATATGACTGCAATTTGTTTCTAGAGAATTTTTAAGGAGTTTGGTTGGAGGTGTTAGCTTTTAAGAAGGCTGCAGTTGACTCCAGCAAACCAGTACTTTAGGCCTCTTTTGGACTGAATGACAACCCTGCTATGAACTATAAAATCAGACAGAACATGGGTAGTTTTTGAAAAGTCCTGGGGTCTCATTTATAAAACTGGTGTATGCACAAAACGGGGCCTGAAACTTGCGTACGTCACTTTCCATGCAAAGTTTGTGATCTATAAAACACAAATTGACGGGAAAATGTGCAGTCCCTCAGACAAACTCTGAGCCATGCGTACCATATACGCTTGTTTTGGAGACAGGGGAAACTGGTGACACAGATGGTGAAGTGGGGAAACGAAGCCACACTGCATCATGATTCTTCTCTGATATTTAATTTCACTCCATAATCAAACTTTAATCTTAGATCAACTTTATCATAAGCTTTCAAAACAGCAGTATTATTTATGCTTCCACTGGTGAGCCATAAGGACCTTTCAACTTAAATCAGGGTGATGTGTACCACAGATTAACACACGAGGGGACAGTGGCTCCCTCTAATTACACCTTCACATTCATGAGGTGCTTTGCATTGACCATTTATGGTTGAATGTGGGGGTGTGGTGGGCAGAACCTGAGGCGGGATCTTGTGCGCAGGTACAAGTGTGCACCTACGTACACCTTGCTGGTGTACGTGTGCATGGTTTTATAAATCTGAAATATTTTTGGTGTATGCACACTTTTGTATGAATCTTTTATAAATGAGACCCCTGGTGAGATCTTCTGTGGTATATTAAGAACACTATGATCGTCCCCTTATGACCTACAAAATAAATGCTGCAGAGACTTGCAATCCTGAATATTGTTGGTCAAAATATATACTGGTGTAGATTCTCAGTCATCCAGGACATGGTAAATCCAAAAAAGCTTAAAAAACAAAAACTGGATTTCTAGTCTGTAGCTGAAGATATTTTGCTGCTTATCTGAGAAGCTTTCTCAATCAAGCTGAGATGTTACGTAAGCTAGATTCACATGCAGATTACACTCATTCTCCTCACAATAGAGGCTTGTTAGGGTCTTGGTTTGCCTGATTCATGAATGGGCCACTTTGGTCACATGAATTAAGATGTTGATTAGAGTGAAACTGGCTGGGTATCAGGCTAAATGCTCAATTGTAGGTTTTTGAAAGCTGAAATCTGAGACCTCCTCCTCTGTTTAAAGTTTGTTTCTCTTGTTTGACACAGATGGCTTCCTTCACCCCCCCCCACCCCATCAAACCATCTGTGTTCTTTGTCCAAAATATTAACATTTTGGTCCTCAAAAGAGTGTTCCTTATCCTTGAGGTGTAGGTGAACAGCTGAGTCTTGTCCTGAAGAGCTGGACCTCCTGTGTTGAACCATGCATCTGTGGAGAAGCTGTTTGGTTTCTCCAATATAGCGTTCTGGACATTCCATCCATTTATTTATTTACAATATAAAAACACCTTGGAATTTTACTATTTTAAACAAATATAACATTGCACATGTCTAGGGATAAGGGTTGACAACCTGGGTCCCCAAAGCTTTGCAGGGATTATTCTGCCCTGTGTACCACAGTACCTCCAGTCTCTGCGGGGTGCGGATAACCCGGCCCAACCTGGTGACTGTGGAGCCATCAGGAATCACTCTGATGTGAGATCTGTTTCTTCTGAGATACCCCGATGGTATGTCAATGTTGTAGCACCGTGGGGTGTTGGCTGGGCTGCTGGTAATCCCAGAGTTGTTGATGTTCTTCACCCAGAGTCTTTGTCCTGGTTTGAGCTCCTGTTTTGTCTGAGTTTTATGTCTCCTGTTAAACCAGGAAGCTTGTTTTTGTTTCAGGTCCTGGTCTTTACTCTGGAACAGCTGAAGGTTTGGCCATCTTGGCTGAAGTTTTTCTTCACTGACTGGCAAGGGTATCCTAATGTTATAACCCATCAGCAACTGTGCAGGTGACAAGCCATGTGCCAAGGGTGTGACTCTGTATGCCATGAGAGTCTTATGTGGATCCTCCCCCTTCTTTAGGAGACTTTTCACCATCCTTACAGCCCTCTCAGTTTCCCCATTACTTTGAGGATAATGAGGACTGTTAGTTACATGGTTGAAATCATATTCCCTTGCAAAGGCTGTAAACTCGGCTGCTGAAAACTGGGGGCCATTATTCATGAAGAGGGTTTCAGGGACCTCATGCCTTGCGAAAATTGCCTTCATTTTGTCGATCACTGGGACTGCAGTAGTAGAGGTAAGGTTTGCCACCTCAATGTATCTGGAAAAGTAATCTATCTCTAACAGGTACATGGCATGATTCCACTGGAAAAGATCTGCTGCAACATGCTGCCATGGCCTATTAGAAAGTTGTGTCATGGCTGTGGTATATTGTGAACCTCTCGTGCGCATGCTGTGCAGTTTTCAACTTTGAGTTTGATTTGTTTGGTCAGACCGGGCCACCAAATGGACTGTTGTGCTCTGCTCAGTTTTCTGCATATGCCATTTATTTCCTGTGCCTGTCTGATTTGTGCAAGCCTACTTTCTGATACTGGCAACTGTTGCAAAATGTGGTTAATACAAATGCACACATTATCTTCCAGCTGCTTGTCCTACGTTGTAGGCAGAGCTTGTATCAGCGCTTTGGACAGTGTAGCTGCCATGATTAAGTTCTTTCCTGGGACGTGTTCAATTTTGTATGTGAAGTGAAGCAGTCGTAATTTAAACCTTAGAATACGAGGTGACAGGTCATCAAGAGCTCTGATGCGTAGTATAGAGATAGAGAGGCTTATGATCTGTCTGAATAAAAAAATCCATTCCTACCAGGTAAGATTGAAACTGTTCATATGCCCAGGTCAGCGCCAGTGCCTCTTTTTCAATCTGGGCATATTTATGCTCTGCGTTTGTCATTCTGCGTGAAATGAAGGCCACCGGACGCCATTCACCTATTGGTTGTTTTTGTGACAGTACCCATCCTAATCCAAAGGATGAGGCATCCGCTGCAACTTTTGTCTCTCTGTTCAGACAGTACTGGGCAAGGATTGTGGGTGAGCTCAGTTCTTGTTGAACCTCATCAAAGGCACGTTGCTGTGCTGTCCCCCATTCCCAGGTGGTGTCTGCCTTGAGGAGCTGTCTTAGTGGTTGTGTGAGTTCAGCGATACGTGGGGAAAACTTTCCAACATACTGTAGTTTACCATGCCCACAAACCTCTTCACATCAGCAGTGTCTTTAGGTGCAGGCATCTCCTTGATCACTTTGATTTTGCCAGGGTCCGCTTCAATGCCCTGGGCAGTGAAAAAGTGACCCAGAAACATGACCTTTTCTACAGCAAACTGACACTTGTCATTGTTCAGAGTCAGCCCCTCCTGTTGCAGCCCCTCTAACACTCTGTGCAGTCTGTGGTCGTGCTGTTCTTGGGTGGACCCAAAAATCAGTATGTCGTCTGCACGACATACAGTTCCCTCCAGTCCTGACAGCATTTGGGTCAGTCTCAAGACGAGATTCCGAACGGCAGCCTTTTGTAACAGTATCTTCTGAACGGAGTAATAAATGTGGTCAAAGGGACTGACCCTGGCTGTAGAGGTACCTGCCAAAATCCAGCTGTAGCATCCAGTTTTGTGAAGACTGTTGCACCTGCAAACTTGGTCAGTGTCATCTACAGCAGGCAGTATGTGGCGCACTCTACAAACATACTCATTTAGGTGAGTCTTATCTGAGCATAATCTGACGTTGTCATTGGGCTTAGGGGCCACCACCATTCCAGCACACCGCTCTGGTGGTTCTTTAATGGCCTCAATTACCCCCATTTTCTCCATTCTCTCCAGTTCTGCCTTCATCTTGTCATATAAACGCAGTGTATTCCCTTTTTAGGAGGCCTAGCCCTGTAAAGACTTTGGGGTACAGTTTTTTTCATATCAGTCTCCAGCTCTTTAACACAGTCTATGGGGTGCAGCAGGCCCAATGCTGAGATAGCTGAGACGCCTAGCAGAGGAGTAGACAGTCTCTGTATGACATACACTGGCTGTATTGTCATTTTATCTTTGTAATTTATAACAGCTTTGAACTTACCTTTTGCTTTCAGGGCTTCTCCACTTGGACCACACAGGGGTTTCTCTGCTTTGGAGAGTGGGCCATGTAGGTCTTTTGAGTAAGTGGCTACTGGTATCACAGTAACGTCAGCTCCTGTATACAGTTTGAAGGTCATATTTTTGCCATTTATTTCCAGTGTCTTATACTAGTTGTTGGGTTGTTCTCCTGCTGACACTGCTCCTAAAAACAGTGTGTTGTCCTCATCCTCCAGGACAGCTCAAACTCTTCCTGATCTGCACACAGCTGCAAAGTGTCCCTTTTTTCAAATTTTCTGCACTCTGCGTCTCATGCCACACAGTTAATTTTGGTGTGTGCAAGTGATTTACCACAACGTCAACAGAACCTTTATCCTTTTTGAGTTTCACTCTGACTCTTTGTCTCGTGTGGTTTTTGTGCTTGGTTGTCTTTGAAAGTCTTTTTCTTGAATTTTAATTAATAATAAAACACAAAACCTTTCGAAACGGCGAATCCAGTTGGGCCATGATGAGTAGTTGCTGAAATCAAAGTGTTCAGGTGGGTTGATTGAAAACAGTAAATCTATCCTCTGTGCACTGTCCTCCGGACTCCTCTTCCATGCCGTTAGCTTAGCACAATGTAGTTAACTTTACTCACAGGCTCGCGGTAAAACTGCTGCTTCTCACCGACATAGTCTTCCGATCTCTGCCTGAGATGGACGTCTTGGCTTCTGACACCATGTACTATTATGTCTGATCATCTACATTTAGAATAGTAAGTATGGAGACACTCGTAGCTCTTTTACTGAAACTTTATTGACATCGCTTCTCAGTCTATACATGTACATACGAGTCTGCCCTCATAACGTGTCCCCATTGATACATGTCCCAACACGTTAGTTTCGTTCCACTTACTCACAGTAAACTTAGGATCCACCATCTTCTGTCTTAGAGTCCTGTTGGATTCAAAATGTACCAGGATGTTGTGTTTAGAGAAAATCCTTCTGAATTTCTCAGATACTCCAGGAACATAAGGGATGACAATGTTTTTTTGTTTGTTTTTCTCCATTTTGTTCAGTGGTGTGTTTTTTTAGATTTCCTCGCTGACTATCCCACTTGGCATATGCACATGTTTGGAGAACTTTTTGATGTGTTTTTCTTCCTTTTCCTTCCCTTCTGTCTTCATGGGGACTTGTTCTGCCTTTCCAGTGTATGGTGAGAGTCAAACAGAAGGTACTGATCTGTGTGGATTAGTTTCTTGTAGACCTCAATGTTGAGGCTGTTCTATCTTTCCATGTGGAACAGACAGTCCAAAAGAGGCAGATTGTTGTTGTTAGCATCTTCTCTGGTGAACTTGATGTTGCTGTCAACAGAGTTGATGTGTCTGGTGAATGCTTCTACTTCCTTAGCAGATATTTGACATAAGTGGTGGAAAGACAGAGGTCCAGCAGGGATGCAGATCTGGTCTGGGGTGAAGTTGGTCCTGTTGTTTAAGTCATTGTCTTGTAAAAGTTGTTTTCTAACGGTTTCCACTGCTTCTGATGTGGGTATGTGAGTGAAAAGAGAAATGACATCAAAATATACAAGGGTTTCTCGTGGAGCTAGATTCAAATGTTGAACTTTGTTTGCAAAATCCATGGCGTTTCCAACAAGAGGAGCTAAAAAACCAGCAAGATGTTTTGCAATATTATATGCCACTGAGTTCATGCTGCTGACGATGGGTCTGAGTGGTGTTCCTTCTTTGTGTATTTTGAGAAGTCCATTTAGACAGGGAGTGGCTTCCCCCGGGTATAATCTGTAGTACAATGATCGATTGATTGTTTTGTCCTTTTCCAGTTTTTGCAGGTAGTCCATGACCTTCTTTTTGTAGGTGCCGCTTGGGTCCCTCTTCAAGATCTCATAGGTGGTGCTGTTGCTCAGTAATGTAGTTATTTTTTCCTGGCAATCAGAAGTGTTGAAGACTACTGTGCATCTTCATCTTGTTCTGCCTCTGTTTCTGCCAGGTTGATGGTCCTAATAGCGGATTCAGTGGCAGTGATTAGTTCCACAACAGGTATTTCTTGTGAAGACATGGCAAAATGTAGTCCTTTTGCCAGCACGTCTTTCTCTGGCTGTGTCAGGGTCCTGTCTGACAAAGTTTAAACCCACTGGTCCTGAATATTTGTGTTGGTGGCATTCTCCTTATCCAACAAGTGGTTTGTGATGAGGAAACAGCTCTCTGTTGTAATTTTACAAGACAGCTTCTGGCGGGACTGATCAATTCCGTTTGAAAGAGCTTCAATGGTGGAGAGGATCTGTTTTATTCTCCCACTAAGCAGCTTGTTTTGAGCTTTCAGTATTTCTTCTGCTCTATGTCCTTTGATAGTGGAGTTGAGTTTAATTTATATTGTTGAGGGTGAGTTTTCCTTGTCTGCATCTCAAACTGAAGTGAAGATGGTTCCTGTAGTCTGCAAGCTTCCTTGACATCCTCTCATACTCCTGCACTACTCCTAGAGTGTTCTTCCCAAAGTTAATGGCAATATGTTGGTGTAGCTTCTCATTCATCCAGGACATGGTAAATCTCATCCGAGAAGATAAAGCTTGATAAATATACAACCAAATGTCCTGTTTGGACAGACTGAGTCTGTTTTTTTTTTCAGTTTAACTTTTCTGTCACAAAACAATTCAAACATTTTGTTGAAAAGTTCACATTTAAAATGCACAAAAAATGGGAGCATTGTTAGGAACAAATAGAAAAACATTACTTTTGTGTGTGTTGTAATCCGATCACAGCTGGGAAATTTGGATTCATTAGCATGAACGTTCTGAGTTTTATTTTCTTGAAGGCACTTTACCAGAATTACAATGTAACAAGTTCTGAAAAAGTGTGTAATTTAAATGGAAACCTAAACAGGACGTCACTGCCTGATTGTCTCACCTGGTGGGCTCGTCAAAGAACATAACTGGAGGATTATTGACCAGTTCCAGTGCGATGGCCAGACGTTTACACTGACCACCTGAAAGTGAGCTGGTACGAATGTGAGCACAGTCGAGGAGACCTAAAGCAGTTAGGATCTCATTCACCTGAGAAAATAACATAAGACCAAATGGATATATTTTAAAACCATATGTATTTAATGTTGTTTTACAATTTTACAATATCTGAGATTACAAAAGACCTAAGATAATGAGAGGAACAATGCAATGCAACATACAATAAGTCTGTCACAAAAAATCAAATCAGATACACAGCATTGTCTACCTGCCACCCATCTTTTATTTGATTTACTCATAAAAATTTTATCTCTACAAAGGTGTGACGCCAGCTATAGACAAAACACTCTAAGGTCCAACCTCCTGTCATGGTCTGTGTTTTTTCTTTTTTTCTTTTAGGGTTTACTTCTCTTGCTATATTTACTTCTTTATATGTTTATTTTCTGTATTTTCTTGTGTTCAGTTGTTTCCCAGTGTTTCATTTACCATCAATACTTTCCCTCAGTCCTGCCTCTCCCACTTATACTGATTTCCTGTTATCATTAGCATCAGCTGCCACCACTTTCTTTATCAGCCTCAGCCTACTTATTCTTTCTGTCCTCACTCATTCCTCAGTCAGTCATAGTTTCATACCCTGTCTGACTCTCTGCCATGGTTTTGTATTCTTTATAATTTTGCTGCCACTCCAGCCTTTTTGTTTTGAATATTGCTATTAATAAATAATTTTTACATGAGTCATTGTGAAAATCTGCATCTATGGTAGTGATGGTAAAACTGAAGTCTCATGAAACAATGAACCACTTTGACACAACTGCTTCATGAATGACACTGCTTTGAAGCACATCACACAGTCAGAAGAGTGATCTCTGCTGGCTGTGTGTCAAACTGCATCTGTGTGGAAGACCTGACTAGGCCTCATTACTGCCTGTCATATAAACCTTTGAACTCATATTTAATAAATATTGTATATACAGTATATATAGATATTCAAAACCTTGTGGTATGTGGACAGAGCTTGTACTACTTTATTTGATAAAATTGTATAATACACAAGTACAATGGGGAATAGGAGTTCATACACTTGCCATTGTGGTAACATACATGAGTGTGCTAGTAGACCAGGAAGTGTTTACAGATTTCTTAAATAAAAAAAGAAGCATTTTAACAGTCCAAGGTTTTAGTCTACTCCTTTTGAGCTGACTACCTCTCCAACTTTGAAGAAGACCAACTCACATGGGACATGTATGTATCTGTGTATTATTTAGTGTATGTAATCTAACTATCTACAAATCTATTTAAACCTAAACTACTGTGATACCTTCCGTGAATTATGTTTAAATAGCAAATGCAATAACGGTGTTGAACTCCTCTCAAACAAATCCTCAGTTTTCACAGTGACTCAAGTTGATCAGTGTTTGCTTACTCACCAGTTCTTTTTTCACATCCATTGTTTCATCCAGCTTTAAGTTGGCCGAAACCTGCAGCAACATAGAAATGTGTCACCATAATGTAATTTAAAAGCTATTTAAATGAAAACAGTTTCATATCACAAGTCCATTCTTTCCAAAAACAGCAACAAAAACAAAAAAACAAAGCAATAGTTTGTGAATTGACTATAGTCATTGTGCTCATGAGGAAGTTTATTTTAAAACAAAAAAGTGCTCACAAAGTCTTCAGAAAATGCTCACCATCATGGCTTCCCTGGCAGTGAGGTGTGGCAGTAGTATGTCCTCCTGCATGATGTAGCACGACATTTTCCTAAATGTCCTTAGGTCCCTGGGTTTCCCATTAACCAAGATGTCGCCCTTCATCCCTGTTTCCCTAAATAACATGAATGACACATGATCAGAAACATGAACTTTCTCTTTAAGTCAGTTCTACTTTAAAGTGTACAAAGCATTAGCTTCAGTATGTCTTGATAAACCTTTATTTTGTGTACAGGAGAAACTGTGCTTTCTCACCTGTATCCAGCAAGAATGTTCATTAAAGTTGACTTCCCGGCCCCTGAGGGCCCCATGATTCCTATCAGTTCTTTACTGCAAAACCTTCCAGAAAGGTACTTCAATAAATCCTTGAAACCTGGAAATAACAAAATGTAAGTAAGAAAAATGCAAACATAATGTTATTCATATATATGCAACATGTAATAACATTTGTGGTGAGATTATACTCAGAGTATCATTTTAAATTTAGACCTTCAAGTCAATTTGTACCTCATTCAAATAATACTTTTGCAGCTTTGACCACATCATACCCAAACGTTTTGGGTATGGAAAGAACTTGCCTGCGTTAGGTCTCTTTGTACCCACCCCAGCCTGCTTCATTCCCACTTTTGTCCATTTTGTACCCACCATGTCCGGTTTTGTGCGCCAACAGTAACAATTTAATCTACTAGAGTATTACTTTTGAAATGAATTTAGACCATTATTATTATTATTATTATTATTATTATTATTATTAGTAGTAGTAGTAGTAGTAGTAGTAGTAGTAGTAGTAGTAGT
>JAOXNZ010000091.1:28878635-28890469 GCA_028566095.1 Kryptolebias brasiliensis
CTTTAAAAGCTCAAACTCCACACTCTCTATTTTTGAATTGAGAAAGCTCCTCGGATGAGAAGCGAAACGTCTTCAACAACAAATTGAAGTCCAGTTGCTTTTGTTTATAACCCTTTTTGGATTTATCAAGTAGAGCATTACAGCAAAAGTCGTAACGCTCCGCCTGTGAAAGTAAATCTGCTGGGCCTCACCTTGGCACTGAGACAACAATTCTGAGTGCCACACAACCGAACAGGACACATAAAAAAAAAAAAAGAGAATGAGAGTCAGATACTACCACACCAAATGTTAGCTCAGTTTTTGTAAAATTGACTGCGCTATAGCAAGTTTTGTGCAGGCTGAGGTCATTTTGCAGTTTGTTATCAAAATATCTCATGAACCGCTGGATGGATTTTAATGAAAATGTTATTAAATATTCAAAGAACATACATCTACAACTGATTAACTTTTGAAGTCAGCACAATTCAAGGTGGCCGCCAAAGCACAAAATTCACCATAATTCAACTACTTTTATAAATATTAAGCAAAAATTTAATGTGGTAGTAGTTGAGCATCATTCCCAACACATACTCAGAGAGCTATATTGTGCAGAATATTTGCTCAAAACTTTAGTAATTATTGTTGGTGTGAACTCTGTCTGTCTTTTAGCAAAATATCTTGTGATTCATATGTTAGCTCTTAATGAAATCCTCAGACTTATTGGCTGAGCATCTAACCGTTAGACTTAACCAAAGTCAAGATTGCTAACACAGTTAATTGACCTTAGTAACCACAAAAATGGCTATAGATCAGTTTTACAAATATTGAGATAAAACTTGGTGTGATATTAGCTGACATTGATTTACACCAGATGCTCCAAGTGCTAACAGATCATGCATGATATTGCAATATCACATGAGATTGTGCTTAATGTTATTTTCATGAGTTTATAAAAACAGCTAGAACTCTGTCCTTTCTCAACATAAGATAACCATAGTCTCAAACTCTGGCATAAATTGCAGCCAGTGATATGTATTCTTACAAGGAATGCTAGGCCTTTAATACATTAAAAGATGTTTAAAGGTTTGACTGTAACTTGGTTGAAAGGGCTTCACAAGACTATTTCTGTGGATTGGACAACAAAAAAATATTTAATTATCTGGTGTGTTGAAAACTGATTCTAAAGTTGTTGTTTTTTTGTAGATTTGTAATGTAAAGTGGTCCTGATAAACCAGCAGCAAGTGATTCAGTTAAAGTGGGAATAGGCTGGCTTAGATGTAGACCCATTGATACCAGTGTCACTTTTTTTTTTCCTGTATCTGTTTTGAAAACTTCCACCAAGATGATTTGAGTCATTCTTTTAGTTTAAAGCCTGCTGCCAACAACATACTGTATTGTTATAAATCTTTCTTTTAGCTTGCCACACAATGCCATTGTCAGGCCCCAACAAAACATCCATACTGGTTTTAAAACAGAGTGGTTATCAGAGTTGCTGGAAACACATTTGCCTGTAGACATGAGTTGACAGCTTTGGTTGAATTATGTTATACCCTCATTTCATGCATAATAAATTAAGTAGATTTACTTTCCAAGTTTTATGATCTTACAGTTAAATCAACAAGATTGTATTCAATGCTAATAAATTGGAACTCCTTCAAGCTTGACTCTCTCCTCTCTTCCTTTGTTGATTTTGAGCTTGTAACCCCCTCCCCCCACAAGCCGCTGTGACCCTGACACATGCTGCTTTTGGCTTATCCAGTGGTGGAATTGACCTCTCTTCTTCATATTGACCCACTGCTTCCCATGACCTCTGACCTGTCAGGGTCAAGCCTGCAACCGTCTCGGCCTCCTCCAACTGGCTGTTCAGACACTTCAGATTGATCGCAGGACATCTGTGGAACGACATTGTTGTCTGAACAGAGAGGGTCTGAGAGGCCACCGGTGGAAATGTATCTGTGCGTTCCCATTTTTTAAAACGGTTTCTCAGTTGGAAAAACATATTTTTAAATTTGAGTTGTAAAAATGTAATTTAAAAAATAGTATACCACCAGTGTCGCAGGACCTTCCTCTGCCTGTCACTCTTGGTCTCTCCCCACTCACTGTGCTCATTCCACAGCCTAGTTTTCATACATTTTGTCCTGATAGTTTGCTGGGGAGGATTTGGGTCAGCGTGTAGTGCCTGAGAGCACAGGCACGAGGCTGACTTGCTGAAAGATGCCACACATTGCTGTATGAAAATAGGACCTTTCGTTTTTTAAGACAGTAAAATCCTTTCAATGCAAGTAATATACCATCTTATGACTATATATATTGTGCATACAAGAAACATGCAAAGTACTCTACATTACTCTCAGTATCTGTACAATTTGCTGAGTTATAGTGATTTTGTGTTTTCTGAGGTCAGTTAGCCATGGCAGCCATCTTAAGTTGGGTTGACAGTCTAGGGATTAGTTTCTGACAGTTTCATTAAAATCCATTCTGTGGTTCATGAGATAGTTTGCTAACAGAGTCACTATTGAAGTCAATAGTTATTGGCAAAGTTTTAAACACAGATGTTGTGTGATCAGTTAGCACTCAGAGTTTAAGTTGGGGATCAGTCTCAACTGATACCACACCAAATTTAAGCTCAATGTCTAAAAAACCGACTGAGTTATAGCCATATTTGTGTTTGCTAAGTTTGCTTTGCTGATGTGGCCATCTCAAATCAGATTGACTTCAAAAGGTAATCAGTTGTTGATGTCAACCCAATGTATACTTTCTAAAAGTGTCATTGAAATCCGTTCAGTGATTCATGAGATATTGTGTTTAAAGCACAGGCAAAGACCCAGACATGGGCAAAAACGTTATCAGTCTGCCTTTGACTTTGGTGGTGGCAATACTTAAGGCACTCTGAGCAGATTTCTCTGTCTTCAGCAATTCTATGTTCTGGTCCTTTACAGTGGGCTGATACAGATGAATAAAGTAAACTTGAAATGAAGATAACCAACAGAGGTAGAGAAACTTAACTTTCAAATCAACGGTACACACATTGGTGAAAAAAAAGTTACTCCAGTGAGATTATGAGATTCTGCAAGACTCCAGACATTTTGGATTTAAAGTTACAGAAATATTGTAATGTATTAGTTTAACAGTCAGTTAGTTATTGCAGAATTGCTGTATCATGATATAATCAGTTTTGTTAACTTTGGATTGTGTCATAATTTAAGGTAAAATGGGATTATTACCCTTTGTGAACATGGTTGATGCAGGTCATCAGTATGAATAAATCAAAAATATAATGACAGAAAATATACATATATTTTTTCTTTTTTTGTTTGTTTTGTTTTGAATTTTTTTTATAAAGTATGTCATTTTGTCCTGCAAAGTGGGTCTTGCCTCTTGAAGCCAAGTGGACTTTGGTCCGGCAGCAGCATTCCTGATTCCTACTGAACAGAGAATTAGGAAAACGGGGAGAGCTGTCAGGGAGGAGGGGGAAGCAAGAACAAGGGAGGAAGTGAGTGTTCATTACAAAATGTGCTCCTCAGTTGTGGGCATGCCCAGTAGAGCTCGCCTCGCAGCCTGAAATCCAGATTTCAGTCTTTAAATTTGAACAGGAGGGAGATGGGGTGACTGAGGAGACTTTTGTTGCTGCTGTCTCTGCACTGTTTTTTCTCTAACGAGTGTGTGTGAAGGGATTTTTGTTTCTTCATATTTTATCCTGAAAGAAAATAAGAGCTTGGGGAAAAACCTTTCCTGTCCTACACACCCTCCTCTGCCTGTGATTTTTACCTCTGAGAGAGTGGAAGGACCAACTTGAAAAGGTAGTCAGGAGGGAGCTGGAGTGTAAAATGTAAAGAAGAGCAGCGGTCGTTTTGCAGGTCAGTGCTCAGGAAAGCCTAAACAATCACTAACTCCTCCACATAACTTGCTTTTGTAATGTACACTTAGCTTTTATGCTCAAGTCTTACCTAATGTGTGTTTATGGTCACATTTTAAAGCTGCTCTGTATTCTGGTGGGAGGCTCGTGTTTAACAAGATTAACTGACTAAATGACAGGCAGGGTAACACACGAGCAGTGGCTCCCACAGCCGAGCCACAGTGCTCTAGCTTCTCCCTGCAGCACTTCATGTGGGAGCTGGTTCAGTAGATCAGCTCAGATGTTCAGATGGGTGCACGTGCTGAGGGAGGACGAACTTGCTGAATGTAGCCACGTGGTTACAATGAAGGAGAAATCCCAGACACATACTTACTTGCTCTCACTGCTTGTCTGAGTTGAAGCAGTGGTATGGAGACATGTTACCATGAACTGCTTATGAAGGGAAATTTGAATGTTTTTCTGAAGTCTGAATGCACTCAGACAAATACAGATTTTTTAAGCAGTTAAAGGA
The DNA here is from genome assembly GCA_028566095.1 of Kryptolebias brasiliensis. Taxonomy (NCBI): domain Eukaryota; kingdom Metazoa; phylum Chordata; class Actinopteri; order Cyprinodontiformes; family Rivulidae; genus Kryptolebias; species Kryptolebias brasiliensis. The sequence continues at coordinate 28,882,982 of JAOXNZ010000091.1, forward strand.
AACAAACAATTGACAAAAACATGTATGAATGAATGTTTTATTTAGAGAAAATAATATCAAAATATTAATAATAATAACCTGAAATATCTTAACATGTTCAAAAAAGTAGGAGAAGCATAGGCTTTAATATCCTCCCTCTTCTCCACTATTCAGTAGTCAAAATGATGTGTTGACTTCCTTTTCCTACTAAACCTAACTTAGCACATTGTTTGCAATGGTTCATTGTTACATATATTTACATGTGGACACACATCTATCTTGTACATATAAAGTATTCACTTATTTTACATATACAGTACACACACACATAAACATATATACATATATATACATTTATACATACATGCATACAAGTACATAGATATATGTACAAATTCATATGCACACATGAACCCACATATTTTTGACATTACCTGGTCACAAGGTTGCCAGATAGGAAATGATGAACTATCCTACAGACAAATCCAAAAAAGGTTAAAAACAAAAGCTTTTGCTTTTAACCTTTTTTGGATTTACCATGTCCTGGATGACTGAGAATCTACACCAGCATATCCTACAGACACTTTAAATCTATTGTAACTATTGATTAAAATTATTGTATGTGCGAAGTGAGGGTACACCTTTTTGAATCCACTGGAAAGCTACAATCTGTGGTTTTCTCTAATTAAAGGTGGCCTCGAGGTCTCGAGCCATTAACTATCCCAGAATACCTCACCACTGACAGCCAGGTGTCAGCCGCATTTCAGTACATTTTCCTGTTGACAGGTTTAATATTTTAAATAAGTGATGGGACTTTAGTCAGAAGATGTTTGTATTTACAGCTGATAACAACTAATTTTATTTTTTGTTATAAGTTTCAGTTTTTGGTATTTTTCAACATGATTAAATACCTAAACAGTTAATCAGTTTCATAACTGGCATTTGCTGATAATTTTTCCCAATTAAACTTTTTGTCAGTCAAATATAATTTAAACATCATTTATGTGGGACATTTTCCAAATAAAAGGGTTGACTCCTTTACTCTTATACTTTCATATAAGAAATATTTGTCTGACATTAATGCTCCTGCTCCCCTCTCATCAGTGATAAACAGTAGTGTGTTTGCAGTCATCACAGGTCATACCAGAGACAATGAGGCTGACACTTTGTTTGATTGTCAGTTTTCTGCGAGTTTCACTGAAAGCTTCACTTAAACCCAAACTTTAATATCTACTTACAAAACTGCCTCATCTTGTTTCAGAACCCCAGATACACTACTGAAAATGTGTCCCAAAATTCTAACACCATTCCTAAACACGCTTTGATCTTTAAACAAACTTAACCATTTTACCAATCTACAAAAGTAACAATTTAACTCTTGGACTAAACAAAGGATATGGATTCTTGGTTGACAATGCAATCCTGTGCATTAGCTTTGACTTCAGACAACTAGACTGATTTAGTGGAAACCATCAAGATACGAAAAACACACCTAACCCTGGTTGAAGGGTTTGATTTAAGATGTGATGCTTCTGTACAACTATTGTTAAGAACAGAACTTGCTCCACAAGAAATGAATACAGATTTGAGGTAACTTGAATCAAATTTCCTGACTGGTTTTATATCTTTTGTTGCTACCATGTCCAATAAAGTCCTAACAGGCACTACTTAAGTAGCAACTAATGCATCTGTTAATTATCGTCCCATCCAGTTTCCACAGGGGTTTTCAAAATGTTCTCCACTGCAGTTTTGTTTTGAGTAGTTTCTATTTGGAGCCATTATCATAATTGTCTGAACCACATTAGAGGGATCCTGAGTATCACCAGTAGTACTTGTACCACAGTTTGAGAAACAAGGATCTACTGACATCATTATTTTTATGTCAGTGCACCAATGAATCCTGATCCCTATAATTATTAGATGAAGAGTCTGCAGGCAGTTTTGTTTTTAAAGGCATTTTCTTAAAAAAATGCTGATAAGTTGAAAATGTGCAATTATGTTTGTGTATTAAGAATGGATCTGCCATATGACTTTTCTCCTGGAGCCATTACTGCTGTGCAGGGGTATTATTTTCTCTGTAGTGACACCTACTGTTAAGAACAACAGTGATATAATGTTTGTGATGTAGAATATTCAGTTCTACACACCATAAATGAAGAAGCAACTGATAAATGATGGAACAAAACAAATGGAACAAAAACATAAAATATGTAAATGAAATATATATTAACCAAAATATTAACTCATGTTATGTATGTAAAACATATGTAAACATGTATGTACAACCCATCTGAGTCCATTGTTTTTCTAATGAGTCTTTAACCAGAATCAGCTACCTGACTCAACTGAGTCCTTAGCATTTCTGGGGAAATGGAAATGTCTGGCGAGCCCGGTAACTCATGGACTTAGGGACAGACTGTCAAAGGGCATGTAGGATCCCGGTTAATTGAGACCTCAAACTCGTTAGTCCTGATTCCGTGCAAGGATTTGGATCATTAACCTTAATGAGTCAGTAACTGACCAGCTATTTTGCTACTCACTGCTGAGTTACCAAATCACATTCACTACCTGGCTGTTTTTAATTTAGGACCAGGCCTGTTTTTTTAAGGTGAGTGTTTTTTTCAATAATCAGTTTTTTCAAAGTGTATTGTAATTTAAAAAAGGAAGGCAGTTGGACCTGATGACATACCAGTGCAGGTATGGAAATGTCTAGGAGAGATGGCAGTAAGATTTTTGACTTGATTATTCAATGGCATTTGTAAGCAGCAGTTCGGTTTTATACCAAGAAAGAGCACCACAGATGACATTTTTGCTTTGAGGATGTTGATGGAGAAGTACAGAGAGGGTCGGAATGAACTTTGTTGTGTTTTTGTGGATTTAGAAAAAGCAGACGACAGGGTGCCGAGGGAGGAGCTGTGGTGTTGTATGAGGAAATCTGGAGTGGCAGAGAAGTATGTTAGACTGGTACAGGACATATATGAGAACAGCAGGACAGGGGTGAGGTGCGCTGTAGGAGTGACAGAAAGCTTTAATATGTAGGTGGGAGTGCATCAAGGATCGGCTCTGAACCCCTTCTTGTTTGCTCTGGTGATGGACAGACTAACAGATGAGGTCAGACAGGAATCCCTGTGGACTATGATGTTTGCAGATGATCTGTGGTGAGAACAGGGAACAGGTGGAAGAGAACTTGTAAATGAGAGGGAGGCAGGTGGAACAGTGAGGCTACAAGGAGCAGAGGTCACAAAGGTGCAGGACTTCAAGTACTTAGGGTTGACTGTCCAGGATAACAGGAAGTGAGGTAAAAAAAGAGTCCAGGCAAGATTGAGTGGATGGAGAAAGGTTTCAAGAGTGATTTGTGACAAAAGGGTGGCAGTAAAGGTCAGAACAAAAACTCACAAATAATGGCATAATCAGACACATGAGGAGGAAGCCTCGCAGAGCCCAGACTGAGCATGACAGCACCAATGAACAACTGGGTATGAGAAGAAGATGACCAGGTTTTAAAGGCAGAGGGTGATTGGAAAGTGGACACAGGTGACTGATTACAAACTGGGGACAGGTGCAGATGGGCGTGGCAGGCAAACAATTAACAAGCTGAGGAAAAGTGAATGCAGGGAGCAAAAATTACACAATAACTTACAACATAAAACTAAACACAGGAACAACAAGAAATAAAACAGAATTACAGAAACAATAAATCTAATAAAAAAAGAAACTCAAAAACACCCAAATCCTGACAAATAACTGACATAGGCTCATTCCTGTATTTTGGCATATTGCATGGCACAAAATCATCCTATGTTGTATCAATTTCGTATTGAATCGCACAGTATTGTGAATGAGGGCTGAATTCATTGTGTTATATTAGTTTATGCTGCTTATGGATCATTAGCAGTGTGTTGAATAATGCAGCCACTACAGAGCAGAGATGCACAACTCTAACGTATAAGTCTTCATTCTTTATGTGTCAGGTCTTTGCTGGATTTTTTCTTCTTCCTTAAAGGCATGTCTTTCAGACTCCAATCATTTGCTGAAAATAGTTTTTTAGGCCTGGCTTTTTCTTTCCTTGATTTGTATATTTTTCTCATTTTTCAAGCACACACCGCACAATATGCTGTCCTGGTCAAGTACAAGGACTGGGCTAAATATTAAGGAAAAGTAGCAAAAATATTCAAAGAACAACTTTGAAAGACTTTCAAAAATCTGAAGAGCTATTGATCAAAACCACTTAAAAAAATTCCAAGAAAGTCTCTTTAAAAAAAGTAATTAGAGATGGTGTAAAACTTTTATTATAAATGTTGAAAGAGACAGCTTTTCAACTTTTCACTTCTCTCCAACAAAACCTTACAAAATAGAGCATATAATTGTTAATTTGTCTCGTCAATTTTTATCGCCTGCCACTGAGGTTTAGGAGGAGCAATAATGTTTTTTGCCCATATCTATGTGTGTGCCTGTGTGTGTTTGTTTCTACCATTAGCAAAATACCTCATGAACCATTGAACAGATTTTAATGAAACAATAGGAATTATTCATTGGATAAACATCTACAACAAATTAACTTTTGGAGTAAATCTGATTCAAGACGGTCACCATAGTAAAGCAATTTTAACAAATACAAAAATAGCTAAAGGGAGAGAGCAAGTGTTCATTACAGATGGGCTTAAATTTGGTGTCTTCGTAGCTGAGTCTGATCTTCAACTTGTACTTTGAGTGCTGATCACTGATCATTGATCAAGTGAGACCTGTGTTTGTGAACAAAAATATTTCACAAACCGCTACACATATTTGAATGAAACATTCAGAAAGGAATTAACTAACTTGAACTTTTGGATTTAACCCCATTCAAGATGGCTGCCACAGCAACTGACCTTAACAAACACAAAAATGGCCCTGCCAGTTTTACAGATATTCAACTAAAATTTGGCATCGTCCCCAACATATACTTAAAGCTCAACATATTGTGCCACATCTTTGCTCAAAACAAAGACAGTAACTGCATTAACTTTGTCAGCAAAATATTTGATGAACCATTGGATGGATTTTAATGAAACTTAGAAAGTAATTATTGGTTGTATATTTACAACTGATTAACTTTTGGCATCAACCCAGTTCTAGATGGCCACCACAGTTAGTCAACCTTAGCGTACACAAAAATAATTATACCTCAGTATATCTTAGAGATCCTGAGTTACAATTTAGTGTGGTAGTTGCTGAGAGTATTCATAACACAAACTTCAAGCACTAACAGGTCATGTGCAGTATTGGAATATTGCATGCCATTGCACATAATGATATTTTCAACCTTTATTCAAAATAGCTTCAACTCAAATTTTTTAACATAAGATCTTAGTTTAAGATTATTCCTTCAAGGTATGCTAGGCTTTTAATTTCAAATGTTTTGTTTTATAGGCTGTATTTAGGAATCATACATGAAATGCAACAACATTGTTGTGTGCACAAGAAGCACCAGTTTATGCATTGCTTAGCAACAGTCTTGTGGTTTCATATGGAGCAATTTTGAGAGCTGATGAAGCAGCTTCTATCTGAACACTGAGGTGTTCAGATTTTCCCAGCAGCAGGATGAATCCCTTCATTCTTGGAGACTGGGTTCCCATGCGCCTCTACTTGGGTCCCACCCATGATGGCTCATCTGAGGCTTTATGATCCATCACTCAGTGGGCGGCCATGTTTTACTGAAAAGCCTGTGAACTTGTTACCTCCCTTGGCTTGACTGCCTGAATGTCAAACTCATTTTTCTTTTCTTGCATCCCCTTCATGAGACTGCTGGTGTATTGAAATAATTGGGCTACATTCATTGTGACCAGATTGCCAGTGCGGCCTTGAATAGAGATATCTAACTTGGTGCCATGATTTCCCTACGACCCCCACATTCACAGCTCCCTCCTCCGCCTCCGTCTGAGGTCATGATGGGTCATCATAATGACTCCTGCCTCTCAATACAATGACAGAACATCCATGGTACATTATCTACAGTGGGTCAGCTGGCCTCAGGCTCTGTCTATGACCTATTCTTCCCTGGAATCTTTGGATCCCGCCTGTTCAACATGGCACACATTCAAAATGGCAACCAAAGGGGCTTTTATTCCTCCAACAGAATTCAATCACTTTTCTTTCTTTTTGCCTCTCTGCTGAGTTATTCAGAGTTTAATGAGGGAGGCAAGATAAAGGCAAGCTTATGGTTTGCTGGATGATGGAGAGGCTACCTTTTTGTTTCTGTTGAAGGAGCCACACAGCAAGTGTTCATGCGAAATGAGTACTGTTTTTTTACCAGAGGGGAAGGTGATTGAGATGTCTGAGGGAGAGCCAGGGAGTCTGGCAAGGCAGGGGCCATTAAAGTGTCAAAGGAGCTTCAGCTCTTCAAATATTCTTCTTTAGTTCAGATACATCTCTGGTTGCCAGGAGTTGAGTGAAAAGAGGAGTATTTTTTTTGGCTTCAACAGAATATCTACTTTCTGTGGGGTTTTGCAACTATAAAAATATTATAGCTCTGATATTTTCATAGGCATCTACACCTGCAGTGTCATGCATCATTGTGATGATCAATATCGTCTTACCTAAATGTGGACAGTTTGGACAGCTTCTGTCAGTGTAAGGAAGGCATCAGACTCGACATAAGGAATTTTCTGGCTGACAATGCATCAGAAGGTTGTTGCTGTGAGGTTTGCTGTGGGTCAAAGTCTGTACTGTGTATCAGCTGTCAGAAAGTGTGTTTGCTTTAGCAGCAGCTCGAGTGTCAGCAGTGATGCAAGATTCCTCCGTCTGACATCACAAACATTACTCTTGTCTGGTTTACACAGCCCCCTACACACACAAACATATACACACACACACACAGACACACGCACAGGTAATGTCACCACTGCTCTAACACGCTGAATTTGTCTAATACTTTTTTTCTGAGCAGTTATACCAGCCAGCTGACATGGACAGGCAGTTCTAAATACAAAAAGTCAACAACAAAAATACAACAAAAGTCATCTCAGGGCACTATTTAAAAGAAAACAAAAACAAGTCTGAATTGTAAATCAAATTCAGATCCAGATTTGAATGCAATTACAGTTGTTTTAATTCTTCTAATTATAGAATATATATTCACATACAGTACACTGTGAAATGCCAAATAATGAAAGTTGTCTAAGGAAACCAGCAGACTGCGTTGAAACTTACCTTTGTCGCAATCCCCTTGAGCAGGACATTGACAACAATAGAAAGGAATGACTCCCTTTTAACAAGAAGAAACCTGTAGCACCATGGTTCTCAAGCTGTGGTACAAATACCATTGGGGGTTCTCATGATCCTTTCAGTGGTACTCAGAAAACAAACTGGTACAAACTATTTACAAGTTAAATAACAAGCTAATTAATCATAGTTAAACTTGTTGAACATTAATGGGTAAGTCAAATTGTTTTCTGAACATTGACAGTATCTATGTATGTGTAGATGGAAAAAGCCAAAAACAACCGAGTGGTTTCTTCAGTGCTCGGTATT
>JAOXNZ010000091.1:28964831-28976378 GCA_028566095.1 Kryptolebias brasiliensis
CACTGTACAAACGTCTTTTCATAACAAATGATATGACAATAAAATCAGAAACCCATAATCTAATGTTCGGGGCACAGTGACAAAGAAGATGACCTTAAGCAAAATAACTGAACAATCCAGACAATCAAGTATTTCATTAAATAATTAATTCACAACCGACAGAAAACACACTTCCTTGATGGAGGTAACAAAGCCTTGCTACAATGACATTGGGCCAGTCACCCAGTCAAGGGTTTGGAACAAGAGCCTGGTGGGCTCTGTCCAGCAGCAGCTCCTTCTCCAGAGTGAAGGCCTCCTTTAACAATTTAATGAGTTAGCCATGGATGCTAAAGCTGAATCGTCTTCTGGGACACCTGTAATACAGATATTACGGTGTTGGGATCTAGACTCCAAAACTGCACATTTAGCTTTTAACATTGTTACCACTTCCGTGTACTTTGCTATTAGGGCCACAATGTCATCAGTGTAGGTAGACAGGGACTGCTGAATCTTGGCCAAAGTTTGCTTTAGCCTGGTATAACTCAACTGCATAGTGGAGATGTTGGTTGTTAATTCACTTTTAAAAGTGATCACTTCAGATTAGATGGACTGTCAGAAAGGGCAACTTGAAGCTCTGTTTTAAACATGGTGGCAAGATCTTGACAAACAGTTCAGTCTTAAGTGTGGTTAACATTTCATGGAAGAGCAGAGGTGAGGAGGTTCCACTACAAGACCGGGAGCCTCCATGGGTAATTGGCCGCAAGTGAGACTGAATAGTGTTACCTTCTTTATTTAACTTGGGTGCAATGTAGAGGCTAAAAGACACAAAAATTTGCTCTATAAAAAATATACTAAAAGTGTTTAGTTGATAGTCATTAAAAGTGCCAAGTAACATAAAAAACAGCAACTCCTGCATGCCACCTTTAGCCAGAAGACATTCATTTCCAGAGTAATGAATTTGCTTTTGTTAAAATCTGCTAATTATTTGTTTGTTTCTTTATTGTTTATCATTTTTTCAAAACAATTTAATTTTACTCAGTGTAAATGGCCTTCTGGGATACTGTGAATTAAACTATGTCAAAAGTCGTTAAATCCTAATGCAGAATTACTGTCTACTAGAGTTGTGCATCTCTGATTTGTGGTCAGCCCACTGCCAACAGTTCAGTACATTAAACACATTACGCTTCAGCCATTAATCATGACACTTTGATTTAATGAGTTTTGATTCACAGAAGGAGATTTAATGCAGTACAACTCAACAATGCAAAGGATCCTATGTTATTTATTATGACTAATTATTTACTACCTCAGCTTGTTTTAAACTACAATACACTTTCCTAAAACCTGCAGAAGATGTGTTTAACATACTTTCTGTAAACCAGCAGTGATCATCAAATTAAATTTCCTACATTTATGAGACAAAGGTAAAAAGGTCACTAAAATGTTGTCATAACTGCTTACTAATGGCAACAAAAATATAACCTATTATTGACATTTACATGCTGTCACACTGTTATAGCAGTCAGGACAATAAAAAAAGTTTAGCTTTGGTGAGAATTTAAAAACACAAAATAATTTAAATAATTATGTCAGAACACATGACAAATCTGAACAGTGACATAAAAATATATATATATATTTTGTCTGGAATATTAGTTGATTTACATGATCAGGGTAAAGCAAACTATGCTGTGTGTAACTATGTCACCAGTGGTGCTTAACACATTTTCAGAGTATTTGTTGCTGTTCAGCTACTGCAGTTCTCAGAATCATAGAGAATAGAGACTTTAATACTTCTAAAGACTACTCAAGATCTGAAAGAGTGAGGAAGTGGAAGCAGACAGTTCCAACATTAAATGTTGTTCATTTTTGGAGTTTCTGAAGAGCTCTCAGAGATAATAGGATGGTCAAATTGCTTCATTTTTTGACACTTTAGCTAGAGCTGGGACTTTAATGCATTATTTTTGATGGATTAATTGCAAGAAAAATAATGTTAAAATACAAAACAAAACACAAAAAATGCATGTAATTGCCTTTTTCTCAGTTCTCTAATTTCTGGCACACTGGTAACACTGATGCACACACTCCAGCCAAGTAGGTGATGGTATTGCACCTGAAGTTCGTTTGCCAGGCTCAAAGAAGATGCACAGAATACATTAAGCGACGTCAGCGCACAAGAAGGTTTGGTGAACAGTGATAGAAGACAAGACCTTTGTGGAGAAAAATGAATTACTGAGTGATCATAAGAATGGGTTTTAAGAGTAATCAATCAACATCCCTAGCTATTATGACTGTGTTTTTAAAGACAACAAGTTTGTAATCAAGTTGCAAATAGTGACCTTTCTGGTTCTTTTAAGTATTTTTTTTAATTAAGAAAATATAATACAATAAAATTTCCAAGGGTTGTTTATATGTAAAAGTTGTCCAGTCAGAACTAATGATAAATATAGATGTGTTTCAATTCTGAAAGTTCAACTATGGATCAGTCTTAGTGATGAGTTGAAATCTAAGAAATCAGTATTTGGGTTTAAATTAGATGTGAAATTTAAGTTAGTTATGGATTATAATGTTGGGTGATATTTGTTGTGAAGTACACATACATTTGCGTAGTAACACAAATGTTGTTTGGTTGAGAAAACAGTGTCAAACTAAACAAACAGGATCATGCAAAAGTATAGAGGTTTAATATTAGCTCATGTAGTGTTCTTTCACACCAGTATGTCATTTTTGTAAAAGAGTTGTTTTATAAGCCTGAAAAGCTATTTAAGAAGGGTCCCTCATTTGGCTAACCATTAACCTAGCCTGAAAGAAAACTTTAGCCCTTTTTCCATACTCTGTTCTCTAGAACTGATGTCATAGATGATAAAGTTTTAACTATTGATAACTATTTGATAGAACATCACTTCAAAATGTTTAGATTATCCCAGATTTTATTGGTGCATAATAAACCAATGCAACTAACTTTAGGCCCCAAATTGCATTCATTCACAAATGCTCTACTGGACAAATCACATTGTTCTTGAATCAGTACAAACTGGTTAATCTTTGCATTCCTAATGTCCACCATTTTGAGTTACCAGACTCTAAAGCATTGGCAGTCTCACAACGGTACAGTCAATTTTAAAATGTACAACTATAGTTGGATGACTCTACAGATGTCAGTGAAAATGATCATTATAAATAAATGCCTGAAAGCTTAATTGAGCACTCACTACTAGAATGTTCTTTAGAAGTGAGCTGATGAATATAAACAAAACCAAGGGTTGAGAAGAAATGGCAACATGGCTGCTGAATGGTCCATCAGAACTTGAGAAATCTCTGTACATTGTTTGGCTTGGACATTGTTGTTATGTAATATAAAACTGAACCAGTTAAATACATTTTTCACCTTCCCTTCATGAGAATTTGATTGGAATTGCTGCTATGTTTGACTTTTTTTTAAAAGGTCCTTGGCAACTCTGATGATTGTCCAGAAAGCAACCTGTACTCGTTTATTGCACTGTACTTGTGCAGAAAGAAAAACATTCTGCTTCCCACTGCTGTCCTAGAAAAGTCGGAGCTGCTTTGTGAATTCTGTTTGAAGCCACAGCTTGACAGCTTCATTTGTGAAGTGTCTCAATTAGGCAGAATATTTCTGCCGACATTTCTCGACTCCTAGCCTGTCTCAGTAGAACATGAAAGCCTGAGCTTAAGGAAGTCATCACACACCTCGGCAGAGAGAGAACGACACACACATGCATGTACACACACTGATGCAAACACTAAAAATAGAGGCAGCTATCTTACTAATGCTGGTTAATGCTCCTCAGCCCAGACAGTTGGATTTGCATATCTTTAATGTGCTTTTTCTTCTCTCTTCTCTCCCTTTCTGCATTTTTTTCTTTTTCTCTCTCGATCTTTCTGTTTTGTGTGAAACTGTCTAGTTTCTCATTGGAATTCTCAGGAGAGCTTGCAGTGCATACTGGGAGGGAGCTTTTTCTATTATAAAAGCAAGAAAAAAAGCGGGCTAAAAAGATTTGAACAATTGTGGTAATTAGAGATTTTGGATGTGTGAGACTACCCCACCACCACCCACTCCACCTTCCTCTCTCACTTTCTGTCTCTCTCAGGTCTTTCATGGCACTGTAATGGTCTCCATCTGGTCTGCGAGGGGAAAAAAGAAAGGTATTGAGTCTCTGGGTGGTATAGCATAGCCATCTGGGCCAGGCCACTCCCACATCTCTAGGGCCTCCTCTCAACTGTCCCAACCGACCAGACATTGGGTCTGGATAAATGCCATGACCCTATGTCAGTAATAATAACAACAATAGATCCTGGATGCTTATTTCATTAAGTGTGTTTGAGAATTAAATTAATAGTAAGCCATGTTGTCAGTTAGTAGGCTGAGTCAGAATCCTAGCATGCAGTTCAGGCATGCCTTATTGCCTTTCTTAAGCATGATATTACCCTGTTAAAGAGCAAAGAGTAACTAGCCTGAAAACTTACACTACCACACATTGAACAGACTTCTTTCTCTATAGTTTGATCACAGACAGCTGGTACTGTCTCACCGTGGTTCATCTGCTGATCTGTTCCCAAAATGGGAAAACACCACAAACATAACCATCACTACTGATCTTTTGTAAATTCCTCTGTAATATATTTGTTTGATTAAACCAAGGCTTTACTTTTGGTTATATGAAACATTTAACTGATATTTACATGTATTTTCGTAAATGTGTTTTCAGTGTGCTGCAGTTGATCAGTGGCAAACAGCAAGGACTTCAATACAGACCAAATTTACCCAAAGACACTAAAAAAGTATACAGATACCGAAGACACTTTAACTTGTTTACCATCTTCTCTGTATTTACAGATATTATGGATGCACCAATACCAGGATCGGTTATCTGTCTGATACTGTCTGTGTGAACTCGTACTCATAGATGTTCTGATACCACAGTACCAATCCCACTTTACGGCAGTGACATTCATCTTTCAGTTGAGCGGTCAGGTAGAGAAGGAGCAATATCAGCTGTGTGAAGGGCCTTGAGAAGCTTCCAAACAATCTCACCACTCAGTCCCAGCAAGAGGATGAAGGCCTCCATCATTATCATCATTGAGATAAAAAAAAACATTATTGAAAAGCCTGAGAACAGTAAAAGACTTATCGACCTAGGAAAGCCAAGACGGCAAGTCGGCCAGCTGCCACCCAATGAGTTAGCAGCGAGCCAATCCCACCAGGCTGGCCACCGCCTTCAATCTACATTTTGAGGAGAGGGGATGAATGGGGAAAGTGAATATGATTGGGCTTTTCAGATTCTTACACCACGGGTCAATAGTGAGCCTAAGAAGCTGCTTAACAAGCTGCTTAATGAGTAGAAATTGCTGACACAATTTCCAAGGAAGGTGCTAACCTAATGCTAAGCTAAAACAGTGACCTTTTGCCATTTCTTTATTGGTGCTGTTGCAAACTGGATGTCTTAATGAGGTGAGTGACAGCAACTCTGTCTGTTGCTTTATTGTTTTGGTAATATTTTTATATTTCAGCTTTTAGCAATGTTATTGGGTAAGAATAGTGTTGAAAACATTGTGCTAAAAATGACCGTGGTGATCTTTAAACTTTTTGGTGGGGTAGGGAGGCGTTGGAACAAATCTTTTTAGTTTTCATGGTTAATTTTAAAAATGTGTTCAAAATATAAAGTTTCAACATACAAATCACCTGTTAGAATAAATAAATTTGTAATTAAAGGTTCTATTAATTGTAATGGCATTTATTCGTACTTGTATCAGTACTTGGTATTGGCAAGTACTCAAACCTAAGTACTTGTACTTGGTTTAAAAAATAGGGTACTGCTGCATCCCTAACAGATATACTATGGGAACCAACAGCAAAAATAAAAAAACACAGCAATCATTTAGGCTACAACTATAAAAGTAAACAGAACGATAAAACCAATATTACATAACTGGCTACTCACCTTAGACTACTTGAAAGTAAAGTCCATCATTCAGTCTTTTAATGTAAAATGTGCAATAGTGTTGACAAATAGCTTGTCCTTAGATTTAAGGTCTAAATAGAGTTCTATTTCAATCAACATCTCTTCACGCCTGTTCTGTACTGTTCCTGATGTGCATCATGTATTTCAGGGCAGTGACAGACCACTCAAGGATGGTCAACACTAGACAGATCAGAAGATGAAGTTGCCACATGCTCTCAGTCATCTCCTTCTGTGTGAGAAACTGAAGCAGGTCTGCTGGACTCTTTCACTCAAACTTTCACATGTTATACATGACCATGAGTTCAGCATTGAAACTGAAAGTAAAATTTATTGTCCAAAAAAATTTCAATCTCTGGAACAGGAAACTTATCTCTGTATAAGGACAGTTTTTTTTAGGGAACTGAATTTTTTCATTCTTTTTTGCTTCTAAATTGAGTGAAAATGTCCAGGATTTCACTGGGCAGCTGTTATGCAGAGCGCACATCTCCATGTTTCTATGTCCTTCACTTGCTGATTGGACTAACTGCAGAGATGGAGTCAAATTGAACCTTTTCATTCACTGTTCAACACTGCTGAAGTCATTGATACTGGATGAGAAGCATTCATAACTGTTGGTTTTACAAGGCTTTTCAATGCCTTTTAATTTTTTTATTAGTTCCAGTATTGAAATTGGTTTCTTCTTTTTGTGCATTACCAGCCTCTTCTCTGTGAAAGACCTTCTTAAAAACTGCAGTGTTATTAAGTTATCCACATTGTTTTAATTTGCCATAGCGGCTTTGGATACAATGAACTTGCAATGTGGGACTGGTAAATTAGCACTACTTTTTAGTTAGTCCCACATATTTTACGTCTAAATGTGATTGACTTATTTGCCAGTCATTTCCTAAACAAACCCACTTTACAGAGCCTTTGATTTGGCCTTCACTCTCTGCGTTGAAATTCTAACCAATGAGAAAAGTAGAAAAATAGAAAAATAAGGTATAACTTAGATTGAAATTATACATTTCATTTAAAAAAAGTTACTTATTTACATTTTTACAGCAGGAGGGTGTCTCACGTGTGGCGCACAAAGGACAATAAATTTAATAAAAAGCCATATAATTTATTATACAATTAGAAAATTAAACATGTCCAGCTGGTAGAAAAACTCTGAAATGACCTGCCCTGCTCTGGAGTTTGTTCACTGTTCATTCTTGTGGCTATTGTGAGACTTGCTCCCAGAGACACAAGAATATATAAACATGACTTTAAAACAGTGGAAGGTATAAATATGTGTCAGACTTCTGTTAAAAAAAGCTCAGATGTCATGAGGTTCTGATGTTGGTCAGTGGATTAACAGAGAGCTGGTCTACAAAGTGAGGTTCACAGTTTAGCTGCTATGATGAACTGATTGTCTGAGTTTTCAGAATCACAGAGGAGGATTTCTTTGAGCCTAGTTAGAACACCATGGTAACAGAGGCTGAACTCATCACCTGCTCCACAGCTGGGGCCTTATGTACAAAGACTTGCGTGGGTTTTCTACTGAAACATGGTGTATGCTTACAATGAAAAAAACAAATGAAAACATTCAGGTGCATGAAACTTTGCCTATGCCTGAATCCAAGCATGTTTCTGTTGTACAACCCAATCAATGTGGAACTAAGCACACATGAGACACCTTCCCTGACACGCCTCCATTTAAATATACAAATAGATGTAACTATGTCATGCATGTGTGATTCTCCTATCTGCATGCAAATCATGTTTATGTATAGGAAAATTAGAAATTCCATAAAATTTGAGTCAGAGATGCTACTAAAAAAAGTAGTGAGGTGTAAAAACGTGTTTGACTCTCTGTCCTCTGACAGTGTTGAGCGCAGAGATGTGACAGTGTGTGAAGCTGCTGTGGTCAGAGCAGTGCACACCTGCAGAAGTTACAAATAGGGTAAAAGTTCAGACATAAAAGTTGAAATAAAACAAAGAATAGCTTCCTAACAGCTCTCATCCAATAATGTTAGACACCATTTGCGTACATGGATTACACACTATAATTGTAAAACATCCTAAATAAAACTTTTATGGTTTTATGGCTTTTATTTGACAATTATAATGCCGAAATGTATTCATCACCTAAATACGGGACACTGAATGACTTAAGATGATAGCAAAATTTTTTGTTTATTATTTTTCTACAATGTTTTTTGTAAATGTTCCAGCACCAGACAGAACTATGATGACATATAAATGTTACAGTGTGGTTTCATTATTTGTGATATTATTAAAAATAGAATTAGTGAACATGTTACGCTTCTTCCTGACAGTTAATCAGACTGTTGCCATTGTGATGTAGCTACGCTCAAACAGATCCTCTGACACCAAAAACTCTTTCAACTCAACAAAGCAGGGAATCTCGCTCTGTAGTACCCTTCAGCTGTGCCCAGTAATAGTTTTCACATCATTAACAGTTTACTAGCATGCCCTCTAAATTTCACCAGTAGACCAAAACCTATAAAAATGTGTGTTTGTTAGCTATGAAGTTGGCATGGGGCTGCACACTTTTTTACAGTCACCTCATTGATACATCTGAGCTTTTGCACGGAAAATGGTGTATGCCATTTTTTTGTGCGTACACACCCTTTGTACATGAGACCCCAGGTGATGGGTTTAAGCCTGGATAGCTCACCATGGTAACAGAGGCTGAACTCATCACCTGTGGCTCCAGATAAGGTGATGAGTTCAATTTCAGCTTAAACTGTCAGTAAGAAGCTGCCTGTTCACTGATTCTTTTCTTAATGCAAAAATCAGACTGAAGCAACATTTATATATCATCATTGTTATACCTGTTGCTGTAAGATTTTAAAGAGCCATCTTGAATTGAGTTGACTCCAAAAGTTAATCAGTTGTAGAGGTACAGCCAATTTTATTTTCTTCATTAAGATCTGTTTATTTAACAGACAGACAGGGTTGATGCCAACAATTATTGCCAAGGTTTTAAGTAAAAATATTGCTTTCAAAGTATGTGTTGGGGATGATGCTCAGCTACTGCCACACTAAAGCTCAATATCTGTAAAAATGATTTACAAAACAGCCATTTTTGTGTTTTGTAAGGTCAGTTGGCTGTGGCGGCCATCTTGAATTAGGTAGACTACCAAATTCAGTCAAACTGGAGGTTTTGAATAATTCTACTGTGTGGTTGGCATTCAGCATAAAAATCTCCTGAAAATCAGAATGGCTCTTCAATGTGATGTTTTCAAATCTAGGGTTTTTGTTTTGTAGGTTTGTTTTGTTGTGGATTCTGTTTCTTTTTGTCATGTTGTTTTGATTTTCCTTGTTTCTTTTTTGAGATTTCTTGTATTTAGCTTCTCATTGTCATCAGCCATTTTTTCATTCAGTCATTCTTGCCCTCTGTTAACCATTCACACTTGCTTCCTATGTTCATTTGTCTCCACTTGTAATCACTCTTCTCAGCCATTTTATACTCCCAGTCCTCAACAACTCATCAGTCTGCCATACTGGTTGCCTCATATATGTCTCCTGTTTATGCCTAGTATCTTAGTTTCTTTGTATATTGTTTTGCTGCCCTGTTAGCTTTTTGTTTTATTCTTATTAAATTCATTTTGCACTATCCTCAAGTCAAGACTGCATCCTTAGGTCTTTTCTTAAATTATATACTCTTTTATGGTGATAACTAAGTTTTTGAAGGGTGAATCTGCTCATAGATCAAACCACCACAATCATAGGCCAAAAATCCCCTTCTTTACTAACAAAATCTCTCTGGGATTATACAAATTATTAAACCTGATCTTAGAGTATCCTGCAAATGGGCTGACCACTGTTGGTAAAAGTTGCCACAGTGGCAAAAACACATTAACATGAAAGTAATTAGCTTCTTGAAAGGCAATTTTACCCACTACTCAATTGTGACTCAAACTTAAGGCCAAAAGAACAATTGAAACTTAAGGATAAAGGTCAGAATAACGCCAGGGAATGAGATTCAGCCTGAGTAAGTGGTGTACATCTGATTTGTTCTAATCAAGCTTAAACACTGTTTCAACTTGGGTTAAGCATGTCCCTGCACCAGATTTCATGCAGTATTTCAGTTGGATTCTTCCTATTTGCGATATGTCTTTGCCTTTGGCCTTTGTCTGTCTATCTGTCTGCAGTCTGTCTATCTGTCACCCCTGACTTTCCTTCTTTGTTTCACAACAATCCTCCAAGCTTTACAGCCACTCAGTCAGTGGAGGAACGTTGGGCACTCTGCCATGTAGCCTGGGCGCCAGTTGGGCAGTCCATCAGCAGCATTAAAGACATGTTATCCACTCAAATGTGTCTGTCTGGCATATAGCCCCTGATTTCTTGTCCAAGCCTCTCATGCTGCCCCAAAACTGACTCAGGAACCCTGTGTAAAGTGCACAGAGTTCACTTCTTGCCTTATCAGCATGGTACCAGGACATCCAGCCTGCTTCTTTAGGACTCTTAAAACATACACAAATAAATGAGGAGGGTGATGGGATAAAAAAAAGTTCATCTGCAGCCAGGCTGCCTTTCTGGTCAAGTCATTGTTTTCTTAAAGCGATGAGAAACCAAAGAAAGCAAGCTGCTGCTCATCTCTCCTTCGTCTGTTTCTTGAGGAGTACAAAGATCGTGTACAACTTCTGTAAATAGATGAGAGGATTTTCAACAGACTTTTTCAGTTATACTTACCCAGATACTGTTCTTGGTGATTTTTTCACTGCAGCTAAAAATAATGCTGTTTCTCTTTTGATGCTGGATATAACTGATTCGTACTGTGCTTTGTCCTCATTCTTTCTGTTTTGATATAATGGTCACGGTTATAAGATTCTAACATCATTGCTACTTCCACTTAAAGAGTGAGTTCTGAAGCAAAGCACATTATTGAAAAGACACATTGGATTTTTTGCACTTCCCTATTAGCCAGGGAGTCAGGCAAAATGCTCTTTGATACAGTTCTGCCAAGACCTTTTGAACTCTATGTATGTGTGTTGGTGAATCTCTGTGTGTGTTGGGTGTTCTTTAATCATTGGTGACCAGTTGTGGCAAAATGAGTCACAATGAGAATTTTTTTTAATATTGAGTTATTCTTTTCAAATTCACCATCTCAAAAGCTTCAAAATGAAACATAGTTTGTTGAAATTTGATGATTTATCACCGGGCCTGGCAACAAGCTAGTTTTGTTCATAAAAGTGATGATTTTTATTGGTCTAGAATCATGGAGTCGAATCCTGGTCCTCAAGGAACACTATCTTGCATGTTTTTGTTGTTTCTCTGCATTGACACACCTAATTTAAATGAACTAGTGATTAACAGGCTTCTGCAGACCTTAAAGACCTGGGGTCTCATTTATAAAACTGGTGTATGCACAAAACAGGGCCTAAAACTTGTCACTTTCCACGCAAAGTTTGTGATCTATAAAACGCAAACTTGACGAGAAAATGTGCGGTCCCTCACACAAACTCTGAGCCATGCGTACCATATACGCTTGTTTTGGAGACAGGGGAAACTGGCGACATAGATGGTGAAGTGGGGAAATGAAGCCAAACTGCATCATGATTCCTCTCAGATATTTAATTTCACTCCATAATCAAAC
>JAOXNZ010000091.1:28976478-28986748 GCA_028566095.1 Kryptolebias brasiliensis
GGGAAAAAAAAAAATATTTTAGAATTATTAAAAAAAAAAAAAAAATTACCATGGCCCTAATCCTTTTTTGTACATTAGTGATCTTGCAAACTTATAAAAAGTGGACTCCATTTCAGTTGATATTGGGCAAGAGATAGAATACACCCTTGACTTGGTGTTAGTTCACCCTTTGCTTAAGTCCTTTTAGAAAGTGTGTTGGGTGATAGTGCTTATATTTTTAATTGCACATTTTTCCTATGTAGCTCCCTAATGATTATCTTTACTTCCTGACTCTTAACAGCTTTAGAAAAAAATAGCAGACACTGTTTGCTTCTTGACAGATCGAAAGGTTTCAGTGGTGTTATTGTAAATAGCAGCTAAGCTCTAATGAAAGAGTTTGTTCAGTTCTGTTGAACCTGTAAAGAACTGATTGAGTTAGTAGTAAACTGAGTAAATGATTGACTGCAACACATTGTCGCTAATGAAGGTCAAGTCTATGCAAAACAGTTATAATGTCTTTAAGTCCAAGAATTTGCCAGTCTTTCCCTTATAAATATCTAATAAGTGCTTTTCTTTACTTTTTATGCATGCCCATTCTCATTTATCTGCCCATTTGTCACAAGTTGGTTCTTGTGTAAATTTCTTAACACGATTTTTGTATGTTAAAATAAGTTGAAGTATGACATAAACCTCATAAAACTTTAATTTTGTATTTTTGGCACTTTAAGTTTATTGTTTCTCTTTACAGCAATTATCATAGAAGACCTGACTCCTGAGGGCCTGGGTAAGGATACCCCAAAGGTGAGGTCATCTATCTTTATCATGCTGAATGCCTATAAATGTTTGTTTTATTTTATTTGTTTTTATTCTTTTTATTCTTTCAACAGTTTTGCCTTTTGAAATGTATGCTCAAACCCTTAAGGCAGATTTTGAATACCAGCCTAAACAAACATGAAATGAATGCCTTTTTATAACTGAATTATCAAAATATTTTGTCCAATCATAGGTGCTTATGCAGCATTAAAGTAAGGCTGAAAACAACTAGAAGTTCAGAAGACTATTTTAAGTAATGCAGCTTTACGGATATGGCATTCTTCAAAAGTATGACTACACCAGGACATTTCTGAGCTTTTCTTCACAGATTATTTCTACAACCGCAATTCCAAAAGAGTTGGGACATTGTATAAAATGTAAATAAAATCAGAATGCAATGATTTGCAAATCTTATAATACTGTATTTTCTTCACAATGAGCATGATAAACTTATCAAATATGGAAACTAAGAAATTGTAAAATTTTGATTTTGATGGCAGCAACAAATCTAAAAAAAAAATAAAATTGGGACAGGGCCATGTTTCTCACATTGAAGCATCCCCTCTTCTTTTAACAGCAGTCTGTAAAAAGCAACTGAGAAGACCAGTTGGATGTTTTAGAGGGAATGTTGTCCCATTTTTGTTTGATGTAGGATCCTAGCTGTTTAACAGTACTTCTTCACCAGAGTTTTTGTTTTATGATGAGCTAAATGTTTTCAGTTGGTGAGAGGTCTGGACTGCAGTCAGGCCACAGTCAGTGTAAAGTCCAGGAAAACGTACACCTTATTCCAATTGTGTAGCTGGGGGGATCCCTCTTAACACAGTGTAGAATAGTATTCCTGGTTTGAAACTGTCATACTAGTGACCATCAGTCATGGCAGCTCGTCCTACCTTGGTTTAGCACGTAGTGTAAAGTGGGCTCTGTCCAAGGCCGAATTCTCCTCAAGCCCCAAGAAGTTCTTAAGGAATTTGGCATAAACTCTGTAGGTCTGAACCCTCTAAGCCCTCTGGCAGGCCCATGAATTGAATATTATTCCACCCAGAGCATTCCTCTAATTGTTTACATTTCTTGCTCAGAATGTGTACCGTGGCAGAGAGATTTTCTATGGTAACTTACATGCAAGTTAGCTGGTTTCTATGCTCATTAGCCACACTCTCAAGATCAGAAATAGTCCTATTTTGTAAAGTGACTTTTCCTTCCAGTAGTTTTAGAGCTGTTGCTATTTCATTCTTAACTGACCCTGATTTTATCAACTCATATTTGGTGCTAATCCTTCCATCGCCAGTTCTGGCAGACTTCTACTTTGTCCAAATACTCCACATTTATTCAGATATGACTCTGAGGGGCCTTTCTGGGGGGAATTTGCATGTTCTCCCTGTGCACACGTGGGTTTACTCCGGGTACTCCAGTTTCCTCCACAGACCAAAAACATGCATGTTAGGTCCATTGGTAACTCTTAAAATTGTCCCTAGGTGTGAGTGAGAGTGTGAATGGTTGTTTGTCTTGTTTGTCTCTATGTGGCCCTGCAATGGACTTGCGACCTGTCCAGGGTGTCCCCCGCCTTTCACACAGTGACTGCTGGAGATAGGCACTGGCTCCCCGCGACCCGGAATGGAGAACCGGGTAAAGAAAATGGATGGATGGCTGGATAGTTCTCACTTTAGAAGGGTTCACAAAAAGACCTAACTAACTACTAGCAAATGCCTTAATTTTTCTAATGCAGTGCAGGATAAGTATATAGTCAATTCAAACATTCTCTAACCATTAATACATGTCTAACACATGGTGTGAAAGTAAAATTACATGACCATTTGCATACATATACACACAGTATATAGAATAGTTCATTCATGAGTTATTAAGCATGAATAAACATTGAGTATGTTGGTTTTGGAAGTAATTAGCCATTTTTGGGTAAAGCATTAAGAAATGTGTTAATTTATAGTTTATTAAATATGAATCATCCTTAATTAATGATGTTTTCAATGTAATTAATCATTTATTAATGATTAAATAAGGCTAAATAAGGTGTAGTTATTATAAAGTGCTACTACTGTGGCTATTCCAACTTTAACTTGTAAAGAAATTCAAGATTAAAGAAAGTGGTAAATGTTGGTGTCACTCAGTTCATACCAATCTGTTGTCATGTTGTATTCTCTGATAATCATTTTTTCTGTGCTACTTTGTCATACAGTAAGCCAGTGACAACAAGTACTTTGATATTTTTCTCTTTCTTTTCAAAGTAATTATATAGTGGTGTCATGGTCACCATAATAACCCAGCCTCAACCGTATACAACTTGAAAGAGAATTGTTGGAAACTATTAAGTTATGTGGTTAAAAACAATCAAGGTAGTTTTGAATAGTTAAAGATCTTGAAAACTGCCTCTTTTTCTTTCTTCAGGTTTATGGTTTTTGCTATCCATGTAGAATTCATTATTAATGGAAAAAAATTAAACTCTGTTCTACAAAACCTTAAAGTTTATTGTATCTTGGGAGGGAACTATAGAATTATTCTAAAGGATTTGAATGGTTGTATCTTTTTATGTGTTTGCTAATTTTAAAAATATAAGCTGTTGTCTGTCTTAGCCTAAATTACACATGAAAAGTCCAAGGCTGGACTTCTCTCTTTTAATCTCTTCTGAAGAGGCAGACAATGTTCCCCATCTAGACAAAGCACAGTGATGCCATGTGATCTGGTGTGTGCATGTGTGTGTGGCCTAAAGGTGCTGTACAGTACAAAGGCCTCTTACCTCATTGCAATGGCATTCACTGAGAGAGAGCAGACACAGTGTATGTCAGGGGGGTACTAAGAGCCCAGACCCCAAAACCCTCTTGGGGAGTAGCATAAGTCCCATTTAAAGCATTAAACCATCCACACAGCAGCTAGATAAGAAGCAAACATTAGAGAATTACAAAGGGACTTCAAAAGCTTCCCAGGTGATTTGTGAAATCTTTTGTCTTTAAAATCTAGACTGTGGGTTCTTTTTTCCATACACAATTTTAATTGAAATGGTGGCAAAAATTAGAATCAAGTATGATAGATTGTCTCTTCATGTAATCTTTGGTGTTTTTATTTATTTTCTTCATACTCCTAGTATTCAATGTGTAAATCAAATGATTCCAAAACTACTGGCCTGGTAGTTTAAAATATTTTTCCTAACCTGGAAGCCAAACGAACGGTCCAAAACAGGTGCTCTGTAATGATTTAAAGACATTACTGGTGGTGCTTGAACATTCTGAATGTTGTGCTTTCTCCTGTTTAGCATTTACATTAAAGTGTTAAATGTTGACAATTGACCAAATATGCTCCCTCGATTTAGAAACAGCCAGAATGTGCAACAGCTTCTACCACAGGTCAAGACTAAATTCTAGTAAATTTGTTTCAAAAATACTTTTTTAAGTGCTTTTTTTGAAATGACAAAAAAAGATTGGCTATTGTTGAAATTTTACTTCAAACATACTAAGGTTAAGAAGTTTTCTTAGAAAGTACATTTACTTGTTGAAAGTAAAGTTATTATCCTCACTTATCACTCACAAAATTTGTTTCTGCATAATTTTGTTCATGGCTGTCAGCATATCACATTTTTATTTTCCTAAAAAAAAGAAAAAAGAAAATCTTAAAAAACAATATGCATTTTTTAAACTTTCAGGCTATGCCTTGCTCTTGATCATACCACTGACTTCAAGTACAGTATGTAGACAGTATATGGGGTTTTAGTAAATCTACTGAAAGTTTTCATTACAAGTCTAAAACAAGCCTATTGTTTCACTTACAAAATATTTTTGTTTTTATGAACAGACTCACAGCATGCAAAATTCATTCTAACTTCCAAGCTGTTCAAGTGTTATTCATTTTTCCCCCTTTGCTTTTATTTAATGTAGCATAGGTCACCTTTTTTCTGTTATGACAGCCTCTCAGCACATCCTGTGGCCTCCTATCATTAACATCTGCAGGGAGGACTTTTAGAAACATTGGAGTCATATCTTCCACAGTATTATTACTGTATCTGAGCTAGACTAAAACATAAATAACAAACATTCATAAAGAATGTACAAATAGTAATAATGATAATGAACCAATAACAGTCAAACTGTGTTTTAACTTGGGGATAAAATTTCCTCTAAAGCTAACTTCTTTAACAAATTGCAGTCAGAACTGTTTTTCCCCTAAAAAATATTTATTTATTTATTTGCACAGTAATGCCACAATGGGTTAAAAGTTGTCATATATTTTGCCACCTGTAGCATTTTGTCACTAGATGCACCTTTGATTATCCTTTTTCAAAATAAAGTACAGTTAAATAGAAACTGCACATTGCTTGATCAATTCAAATAAATTAGACTGCTGCATCACTCCTTGCTTATTGAAAAATACATGGAAATGAAACAAAATGTGCAATCACTTTTGCAGAGCTATAACAAAAAGAGTAAATTTGTGAACAAAAACCCAACTAATTTAAAAAGTTTCATTTTTTTACCCTAATAGTGGCTGCATTTAGTGAGGTTTTAAGGTGTCTTTTTATTGTTTTTGACTCCTATGTGTCAGCTGCCAAGGTTTTCAGACAACTCACAACCATGTCTCCCTTCATTTCCTACCATCCTCTGTCATTCCAACAGCAAGGCATCCAACATCAAATATCTTTGTTTCACCTTTTGGCATGAATGTTATCTTCTCTCATCTCAGATTGGAAACATAACCTGTCTTTCTTTATGTCCCTATCATATAATTCTTTAAATCTCCTTTTGTCCTTGCCTGCCAATGGGTTCAAAACAGTTACTGTACATGCCAGCAAACATAGCTTCATGCCAAGTACAGAGTTTACTATTTCCAGCAGCATATCAGTATGATGCTCTACTTAGACCCAGAGACGAAAGTGCCATACACCCACCTGGACATTTACTGTTTTGACAGCTTATCTCTGATTTAAACTGATACCTCCTCCCACCATATTTGACTTTATTTGCAAGAAATCTTCTGTCACTAGTTGTCATTTTAGCTGGCAAACCAGTATGGAGTGAATCCACTCTTCATCGCACTGCCATATGCTCTCTAATGATTATGGAATCATATTGTGCTACACAAAAACAAGCCTGCATTGCAACATTCAGCCAACCATTTTCTTTACCCACTTTTCTGTGCAAGGTCATGGGGGAGCTGGTTCCTATCTCAAGCAGTTTAAACATTAGTTTTGCATGCAACATTTTCACAACTGCAAAAAAACAAAACAAAACAAAAAAACAGGAGGCATCACCTCCCATTTTTATTTCTTTGTTATATTTGTATATTCTACGAATGATTTGCATGTCATGTTTGTCACCCCACAGTTGAGTTGTTTGTTTTGAATAAACAGCTCTCGCACCTTGGCAACACTCTAGCCTGTGTTGCAATACCCAGGTCAGAGAATGATGTCCAAGAGTAAAACATGTAACCTCTTGTTCTCAGGAGGCAGAGTGAAGGAAATGACATAATACGGTCATGTAGTAGTGTTGAGTAGTGGACTGTGATCAAGTATTTTGGTTTAGATGCAGATCAGATTTTCTAGTTTGAGGTGTAGCCACATCCACATGCTGTGATGAAAACTCAAACTCTTGATAACTTTAAATCTGCCATGCCTTTGTAATCTGTTGATCCAGTTTGAAGCTAATACTTTAAAATTTCTTATAGGATTTTAACCATATGTAAGAGCTAGAAATGGTGGCATTAAAATGATAAATTAAAACCAAAATGGCCAACTATGTTTATTACAATAGTGCAAAAGATTTTTTTGTAGTTCATGGTGAGAATTAAAAGTGTAACAATTTTAAATATTTATACATAAAAATATATGAAGAGGGAAGGGTTGATTGGAATATTTTTAGAGGGCACTGTTTATGTATCTTGCCACACCTACATCATTTGTGTATATACAGTACATACTGTATGTCCAGTTCTACATAATGATGAACCTTTTTTTTATTTTACTTGAGTCACTGTACAGGAATGTTAAACAAAAAAAAATATGACATGTGAAAAATCAAATGTTAAAAAATATTACAAAAATAAAATATGAGAATTTAAAATGTAAAATAAATGTTCACAGAGTTATGAGTTTGTATTTGGTGTCATTAACATGTGATCTTTCTTAATCACAATTCAAATAATATTCAGTGAGAATACATCCTTAAGAATGAGAAAAGTCAAGGTTTTGCATCAGATTGTGTACTGTTAATTATAAATACGCTGTCAAACTGATAAAGTCTGAGGGTATAGTATGGGTAGTCTGGGACATGCCCTATACTTAGGGAATTACTGTTTTTAAATTATCAAGAAATTTAGCAAGCACTTTTGGAGTCATTTGGAGAATGAGCAAGCAAAACTTAATCTTGATCATTTTATTGAAAATTGACCCTATTTTGCAAAGATTTTGTCCAATTCAAAACAGTCCATTATGTTCTTTAAAAGAATGCCTGTCTCCCCTTGCTGACAATCAGACAGTACCCTTTGCGTTTCACACCCTGGGTCAATGCCATTGCTTGCTCTGTGGACCTTTTGTCAGTATTGTATTTCGGTGAGAATGACAATGCCACTGAATGGTAAGGACAATGTTCTCTACTCTAAGATCAGTTTAAAATGCAAAAAGTTTTTAGTATTATATTTTAGGTATGTGCTTCGTTTGTAACTGAGCACTCAAAAGCAATAAGCTAAGCTTTGGTAGAACAAAAGCACAGATTTCTTTCTTGTATTCATCACACTCGTGCTGCAGCAGCAATTGCAGCACCTAGACACTGTCTGACAAATGCATGATGGGTAGTCATGTGGCAGGAGTGTGTGCATAGGGGGGAATGGGGAGTGGCACAAATATCGACTAGCAAAGTATCGAATGGCAGGCAGCCAGGCTGTCAGCTCACAGCAGCTCTCCTTCATGGGGGTACTGATAAATGAAAGTAACAGAACAAGAGAAAATAAAAAAGAAAATACAAAAACAAAAAGAGCACGGGTTTACTTCAAGTTTTTCCAAAATACTGCAAAAAGGAAGATTCACATAGCAACCAGATCAGACACAAAATAACTGCTCTTAGAAATAAAGACATTTCAGTCAGACAACTCAACTGTAAATGTTTTAATATCTTTACTGGAAAATGAAGTTTGACTTTGGCATCTAGGCTCAAATCCCATCACCTTATGATAATGTTCCACAACAAACTATGTAGTGATGAGACTATCTCACCCCAGCAGATCCCAAGAACAACCTCAGAGATCTCAGTCCTAGTAAGAGCTGAGGCTCCTAAGCTTCTGGTAGAGGACCTGAGCTTGAAATAGAAAGTACAACCAGCCCTGTGAGAAAAAAAACTCCCATCTCACCCGATTTGTTCCACATGGGCGGTTCCACTTCACTTCAAGCTTGGGTCCTCTACCAGAGGCCAGGAAGATTAAGGGTTTTCTTTAGTATCTTAACTGTTCCTAGGACTTCACTCTTCTGGACAGAGATCTTTGAGGTTGTGCCTGGGATCTGTTGGAGCCACTCTTCGACTTTGGGGTCAAAGCACAGAGTGCTCTGATGACCACTGGTACCACTGAGGCCTTAACTTTCCACAACGTATCTCTTTCCTCTTTCACCCCATGGTATTTCTCCAGCTTCTTGTGCTCCTTCTTCCCGATGTTACAGTCGCTTGGGACTGCTACATCTATCACCACTACTTTCTTCTGTATCTTGTCAGTCACCACAATGTCCGATTGGTTAGCCATCATCTGTTTGTCAGTCTGGAAGTCCCACAGTATCTTAGCCCTGCCATTCTCCACCACCCTTGGTGGAGTCTCCCACTTTGACTGTAGGACTTCCAGTTCATACTTGGTACAGATGTTCCTGTACACTATTCCAGCTACTTGGTTATGGCGTTCCATGTATGCTTTGCCAGCCTGCATCCTACATCCTGCTATTATGTGCTGGACTGTCTCTGGGGCATTTTTACACAGCCTGCATCTTGGGTTCTGTATGGTATGACAAACCCCAGCCTCTATTGCTCTTGTGCTGCCATGATTAGTGCCTCTGTGCTGTCCTTCAGTCCAGCCCTCTCTAACTGCTGGTATAATAACCTGGACATGAAAGCTCCTCACAATGCACAGAGGGTTTCACCCCAAGTCCAGCACCCTGAGACTGTACACTAAGAGAAGGAGGGAGGCAGAGGACTAGTGAGCATCAGAGCCACTATACAGGATGAAACAACCAAGATCCTGAAGTACATCGGTAAGAAAGCCCCCAATGATGATCTGTTAAGTGAATGACTCAGGCAGAAGAAACCCAATGTGATATCTTATGACTGGCACTTCATATGTGTTGATAGCTTGGACTTTGTTCTTGACATTCAGCTGGCCCTTCAGGACCTGCCTTACTCTCTGCAGGTACTTGGCTGTGGCTGACTTCTTTGCAGCGTCATCCTGGTTGCCCCATTTGTCTGCAGGATTCCAAGGTACTTGTAGCTGTCCTGGACATTTGTAGTGTTGCCTTCAGGTAGTTCAACCCCTTCAGTTGTGATCCCCTTGCCTCTCTTGGACACCATTCGGCTGCATTTATCAAGTCCAAATGATATACCAATGTCCTTGTTGTACACTCACTGGCCACTTTATTAGGTACACCTGTCCAACTGATCATTAGCGCAAATGTCGAATTAGCCAATCACATGGCAGCAACTCAATGTATTTAGGCAAGTAGACACTTAGGGTTTCGGGGTTGGGGAGGGCCCTGCTGTCTGCAAGCAGTGGGGCCTCGCTGACCCCATTTTAATGCAGCTTAGACTTACACAGCTGCACCCATTGCAACATTTCACACTAACACAGACACGCATCCAGCACATGGGGGAGGGCATGGGCAGGGCTTGGGGGGCGCGGTTTCCCCTTCTTACTCCCGTCCTGGTGCCTGTGCTGGTTCAGCGGGGTCTGGGGTTTTGGGTGCGGCTGGGGGTCTCTGGCGGCGTCATTGGGGGGCTGCCTGCGGGGTGCTGCCCCCTTGGTGTGGGGTTGTTGGTGTGGATGCCCGGACCACGTCCCGGATTGGTGGGCTCCCGCCGGGTGGTCTATGGCTCCTGGGGTCTGGCTGGGTTTGGCTGGGGTCCCGGGGGCTGCGCTGGGCTCCGATGGGCACCCCTTTCCTCTAGACCTCTCAGGGGGATGGCCCAACAAGGGGGATGGCTATATGCCCTAACACCTGGGTCCTTCTGGGTTCCGGCTGCTGCGGTGGACTGGTGCCTGCCCATTGTGTTGGGGGCTCTGGGGGGGCCCCCGCTGCTTGGTGCTGGGCAGTTTCTCTGCTGGGGGCTGGTGTGGGCGCCGGGCCGTTGGAGGTCGGGTCCCGGGCTTAGCCTGCGCGGCGGGAGGTGGTGGCATGGCTGGTTTGGAGGGGCTGGTGCCCCGTGTCTCTCCCAGTACCTCTTTGTCCTGGGGGCTGCTGACCCTGTGCTTCGCTGACAACCTACCTCTGTGCGGACACGCGGCTGCCTTG